>JARWCS010347462.1:0-11224 GCA_034783895.1 Geukensia demissa | reverse complement strand
TAATCTAACAATACACCAAGTTTTATTTAAATCCTGCAATGCGTTTAGGAGGAGTAGCGGACAATGTATTTCGGACAAACAGACGGACAGACGGACAGACAGACAGACAGACAGGGTGAAACCTATATACCCTCCCAAACTTCGTTTGCGGGGGGTATAATAATCCAAGACCTGTGCATCTGCACTGTACAAACTCCCAAAAATGATTATACAGGTAGTGTATAACATTCATAGCACTTGAGTAATGGAGCTAAATGCAAAACATAAAAAGTCCCTTGAGTGTAAAATATAGGTCAAAGTGATCCAAGACCTACAGGAGGTATGAAGGGTAACACTATATGCTCTGTCCACTGGTCACAAGGCCAAACAAATTTGTCCTCTATAAATAATGGTGGTTTAAAATTATTTCTAAAAACTTGAAAACCATGTGATTTCAAAGCTGAGTCACAAACATCAGTAAGTTAATGTTCCACAGGGTGATAAAACTAAGTTCAGCTGTTGTGGACACCTTGGTTGGCAGGCAGAAATTTCAGAAATATTTTTTGTTCACCTCTATGTTGTTGGGTGATTATTGGAGCACCTTGTGTTAGTGTGTGTGTCCACAGCAAGGTCCCAGAAACTGAAAGAGCCATATCAATTATAATGACCCATAGTTCATTGATGAATGTCATTAATTCTGTTGGACCCCTGGTGCTATTTCTGGTATTTCAGTTTGTCCTACATTTCATGCCTTATTGACTAAGGTTCAATTTTAGTCCAACAGCTTATTTTAGCTCTTATCATGAACATGAAGCTTGATGTGCAGACACATCTTTGGGATTCAGTCAACAGGTCTGTTTGACTTGCATTTTATGTTTTATTGACTCCAGTTCAGTTAAACGTCAATTCTCAAATCTCAAATTCTTGGTGCCATACCATCATGTAATTATGTATGCGAATGCATTTTATGTAGTCTGTCAGGATTTACCCAAAATAGGTCAGTTTGACCTACATTTTATGCCTTATTGACCTGAGTTCAGTTTAGTGTCCCGATACTGTATGCCCTACCAATATGTAGCTTGTTGTGAAGATGCATCTTGGGTATTTTGTGTGCATTCTACCCAATTAGGTCAGTTCAACCTACATTTTATGTTTCATTGTTTAAGATTTAGTGTTTAATCCAACCAAAGAAAATTAAGGTTAATGTCACCTACATATAACGACACAAACTTTTTAATGAATCATGCTAGACATAAGGTGAACTTAGCAATCCACAATGATGCATTGTCTCCAGTCTGAAAAGGACCATTCAAGGACCATCTTATCAAAGTGTTTCAGACAAGAACATATTTTATTTCCCATATGGAACCATAAAAGATTAACTTTCTAAACTTTAGACAAAACTGATGTAAAAGTCCACCTAGAGATGATTAATATCTATTATATTATTGATATTTATCAAGACAATACAACAATACACTTTCTATTTCCTAACACTTCAGACAATTTCCTTACACTTCAGACTATTTCCCAACACTTAGACTATTTCCCAACATTTCAGACTATTTCCACTGTAATGTACAGTGACCTTTCAAGTGTTCTTGAGAAGCCTGCTGATAAATATGAATATTCATTAGAGTCTTGTTAACCTCAGGTGGTAAGTTGTCAAAAACTTCTGAACTGTTCCTTTTTTGCTGTCTTTTAGGATAAAATGAACTAAACTTTCTTTTTATATTTCATTGTTTAGCAGGTACAAGACAACTTTTAGATTGATTGATTGATTGAATGTTGCTAAATGTCCAGCAGCAAATATTTCATGCATATTCAGGATCAGAGCATATTAATAAATGATAATGAATGAATGAACTTCGCTTTGTACTAGACTGACATGCTGAGACAGATTTTTAACATGCTAGCTCACGAAAGCAACAGTCCACAGGAAGACATGCCACCTTACCCAGTCATATTATTCTGACTCTGGGCCGACCAGTCTTTGCTCTTACTCCAAAATGCTGCGTACTTAGCCGAGAAGCAGTGAATATCAATTTTAATGTCTTTGGTTCCACACTCTAGGCGAGCACGCTAACCATAACACCACAGAGGCGGTTGACACCTTTTAGATGATGATATTTATTTCAAATGAAATTTTATTTAAGAAGTTAACAAACTAATTCTCTGAAAACCCAGGATAGTTATCAAAACATTTATTAAAGAAAATGAAGCTTGTAGAGACCATTAGGTAGGTAATTACAGATATTATACCTTTTTTTTGAATTGTGTGGTTAATTATCGTACAAAGTTTTGTACTGAAGGAAGAGGAGCTGGATATACTTGCATTTGTTTTTTTTTATTTGGAAAGAGGGTTCATTTGCAGCTTCATTTCATTAATTGTGTAAAAAAATATTATCCTTCATTTTTAAAGCCCAATTAATACAGTGCCTCATTTCATAAAATTTTGTATTCACACTAAACATTACATTTCTTTATCTGTTAGGAGATTTAAAATTAATTGTGATGTCATATAATCTTAGCATCTTTTCATACCAATAGGTAAACTTTTTCAGAAGAATGGAAGAATTTAAATTTCCAAGTTGTAGCAAACCTGTTCTGACTGTAACAGTGCCACAGTCTCTACCTTGTAAAGAACTACACTCAGACAATCCGCCACCCTACGAGGAAGCCATCAAATTTACTGACAAACTGTTTAAAAGTGACCGCCATACATTTACCCGTCTGAAAGCTATATTTGGGATAGTTTGTGGGGTACTGTTTGGGGCAGTCATTTACATATTATTAGTCTACTGTTTTAGCTATGAGCATGTACTTGCTGGATATATTACAATTGGTTGGACTGTTTTGTCATCCATATCACTGGCAACTTCGGTTCATGCTCGATGTATTACCTTTCTGATGATACCAAGTCTATTTACGAGTCGAGGGAGAACTGCCGTCTTGGCTGTCATTTTTTCACTTCTACTGTCCCGACCAATAAAAAACATTGCAGAAAATACATCTGAAGTATCACGCAGCATGGCATGCAGCACAGAACTTTTCCATAACCAGTCAATTTCCTTACGACAACAACTACAAGTGCCCGTGGATAGGATCACAGAAGCTCTTGGTGACCAGGCTGATGACATTAAAAGAATTGGTAGGGAAATTGAAGCAGCAGTTAAACCAATCTATGATGTCATTGTTGCCATTAAAAATGGTTTAAACAAAGTTAGTAGTGTTTTGGATTCAGCTTCTCAAGTAAGTTATACACTAAGGCCATAAAAAAATCCTACTTTTTCATCCAATTTTTCCAAAAATTTAGCACAGGGGTCAAATTTTATTTTTTATTTACCATGTGTCGTTTTCCATTTTCAATCACAGAAAATGACCAACATAGATATTTCTCGTCAATATTTTTTTCAGCAGAAATTTGAAAATAATAAAATCAGGGGGGCAGGAATGAGAATCTAGGAATTTTTCTATTATGGCCTAACGGTAGATTAATACTTCAACAGCAAAACTACTGGTACATGATTCCTGCAAGTCACAAAGTTAAAGTTATTTCAAAGTGCATTCAATGGCTTGCAACTTACACTGGGACAGATTTTTGCTAGCAAATAAAGGGCATTGTGGTATTTGTATCCTGGGGACAATTAGAATGTGACGTGGCAGACAGATCCTATCTCTGTCAAACCAATAGTAAGAAATGACCTTAAAAAATCTGAATATATCAATAAACAAGTTGAAAACAAATAAACACTGACTCAGTAATTCAAACTCCTCAAGATCTATAACATGCATACATTATGAAAAACAATTATAACAAATTTGATTATTCATGTAGCAAATCTATGCTTGTAAAGCAACCAAAGTCATATCCCTGACATATCTATAGACAACAGGAATTATGATTATTACAACCTGTAAATAAATCTGCTTAGAGATGAAACATCAACTTGTCTTGATCCACTCTGAACATTGGTTAAAAAAAAAAATAAAAGAATGCACTTTACTACTGAAATGCTAGAGCTGGCTCCACTTCTGAATTTCGCTAGAATATTATCTGGAGATTTTATTGAAAATGATGGGAATTATTTCAACCTTGAATATACATGGAAGACATAACAGTGGAAAATGGCTATAGTTTTTAAATTTCCAAAAATCATTTGGCATACACCATCTACATTGATCAATTAATGTGTTCCTATTCATTGATTTTTTTCATTTTGTCAACAATCTTTTTGATAAGAGAGAGAAATGCAAGGCAATATTTTTAAGAACTTGTTTAAAAACAAATAACTTTTTTTGCATTTACTCCATAATTTCAGGATTGTGACAGAATCCTAGGAGGTGCGTTTGAAGACTGTGTGATAAAAATGAGATCAGCCTACCAAAAGTGTGAAGACACTCTAAATAAAGCTAAGAGGTATGTACATCTGTTAATCATTTTGAATAAGTAGACAATGTCAACTTGAGGTACTGTGACCTGTGATGTCACTAATGATGCCACTACTACCCCATTTGAGCATCATGACAAAGTCAATGTTTTGCTATGACTATGTTCAACCATCTGTAAAATCTGAAAAAAAAATCAAGAAAAATGCTACCAAAATAAAAACTGCACATCTTCAGTGTATCTAAAAACATTCACTGAAGTTTCAGACCTCTCAATCAAAAGCTGTAGGAGTAACTGATTACACAAAATGGGTGCCCTTCTAGTAGAATATTCATCGTTTGTTTGTTTGGGGTTTGACGCCACTTTTAACAATATTTCAATTATATTGCGGCAGTTAGTTTTACTGGAGGAGGGAGCCCGGGTCCTTGGAAAGAACAGCCAACCTTGAGCAGGTAACTGACAAACCTTATCATATCTACTTTCAATCTTGGATTGCTAGTTTTTGGTATTGATAATTTTCTATTTTTGCAAATATTATTTAAAAATAATGAACAAAAATAAATATGAATATAGATATAAAAATAAGTTATCTAACAGCATTAACAATTTTCAAGTATATGTATTTACAGAGGATTAAGCTTTTCTAATTTTAATGAATTAATCATTGTTTGAAATGCAACGCCAATAACTTTTATCTTATAAATGATAGCAATAAGGATCAAATGTCTATTTTTTAATATTGCAAAAAAACAAGATATATTCCTCATTTTTATTTTCATTTTCTGATAATGTATAATAAAAGCTATAAATTTTCAAATTTTATTTAAGAGTTCTATAGCTTAATGTTCATGATATAGAGAATAATGGAATTTTTTCATATATATCAAATCAGTATAAAACTGAGCTTGTTTATTGAAAATAAGCTCTGTGAAATATATCTTTATTGTATTATTTTAATTTTTGTAAGGATAAATGTAGACTTTAAACGTGTAATTTTTCAGGTATCTGTTTGGATTGGATATAAGCAAGATATGTAAAATCCTTGATATCGATGAAGTTTGTAAGATCGTCAAACCAACTATTCTGTGTTCACCAGTCAGATTACTAGACAGTGCAGCAGCAAAACTCGGTGAAAAAGCAATGAAACTGGCCGAGGGTATAAACGATTGGTTTAAATTTGATGTCATCAACAAAGCTAAAATAGGAAAATTTTATAATGCGTCAAAAACAGTTAAAGAAATAATAGCTGAGGTTGAGTCTGAATTAGAGATAAGGAAAAATGCTGTGACAATTGTAGCTGGATACCTAAGCAAAATTTTGGCACTGTCCATTTTATTACTTCTCATACAATCATGTTTCTATTTAAAAAACTATTTAACAAAAGATGAATTTGACAATATTTACATTACAACAAAATTGAAACAACAAGATGATGAGAACACTAACCATGGAAAACCAGCTCTTTTTCCGCTACGGAAGAAAGAGAAGAAATTATATATTGACAGCGACTCGCTCAAAATGTCGCCGCGAGAGAAAAGTCAGAGTTTTATTGGTATTGTCCAAATTCTACTACATATGTTACTGAGTGCACTGGTCGTGTTCCTAAATTATGTTCTGTACTATATTCTGTATCTAGTCAACAGATATGGACAAGTTAACGTGGAAATCACGGGAGAGACCAAAAGCAATCTAAGAGTTAGTGGTGGACAAATGGCAAAACTCATAAACTCTTTCATTAAAAATATAAACATTAAGAAAACATACGAGGCAAATTACAATACAACTATTTGTCTCCCTAACCCACATGCTCCAGATGTGACCGACATTCCAGTACTTAGTTTGGTCTACTTTGCTGCTTTAATTTTGGTTTTAATGCAAGCATATGGACAGAGGTTCAACCGCAAAATATGTGCCTATTATTATCCAGAACAGGAAAATGAACGTATCACTTTCTTGCAGAAAAAGATCCTCCATAATCGAAAAAGCCAGAAGATGTTCATGAAGCAACAAGTTAAGTCAATGAGGCGGCAAAAACTGGAGGAGGAAAAGATGTCAATCAAACAAATCCTATCTACAATATGTCCTTGTTTCAAGACACCCCAAAAGAATATCAAGTTCTGCATGAGCTGTGGGAAAAATGAAAGTACATCCTGCAAACTGATGGAGTGTAAAAATACCAAATGTGAAGGTGTGTACTGTGATCAATGTTTCACAGACTTTGGAAATAGTTGCCAGATTTGCCAAAAATGAAACTAATGGGGAAAAATTTTGACAGAAACTTTGTTGTGTGGTTATTTACAAAGGGAGATTACTCTTTTTAAATGATTGTTTACTTCCCATTCATGTATATATTTGAAAACTTTGCAAACTTGTTATAGATGCATATAGGTAATTGAATAAAAAATTTGCAGTTTTTGTCACAGTGACCTACAAAACAAGAACATTAATATCAAGATAAAATTTATTCATTTTTCCATAATAAACTTATCTTGTGTATGGTTTTATATATATTTTAATCTGAAAACTTCACAACCTAATCTAGTCCATCAAGTGTTTACAATATTTGCCAACCTAGCCTACTTCATAAAGTGTTTTCAATATTTGCTCCTTTACTTTTGCCTTTTCAACCTAACCTAGTCCATCAAGTGTTTACACTATTTGCTCCTTTATTTTGCCTTTTCAACCTAATCTAGTCCATCAAGTGTTTACACTATTTGCTCCTTTATTTTGCCTTTTCAACCTAACCTAGTCCATCAAGTGTTTACAATATTTGGCTCTTTATTCTGCCTTTTCAACCTATATATTAAAAGTTCAGTTAATTATAGGGAACAAGTTAACAGAAGCAGTTAACTTGTTATAAGGAACAAGTTAACAGAAGCAGTGGGAAGTTGACACATACTGAAACTGAAATTATCTGCTTCCCATCTTAGATCAGTATATTCAAGATTTCGTAGAATTGTTGACAGTATAAAATACACTAACAAGTACTCAAGGCAACTGACCTTTTTGACAAAGAATGTGTTGGGTCAAAACACACAAACTCATTTTCTGGCTACCAAAACCAAAAGCAAAACGTCTCCATGCCTATGTCATAAGCTAATCATAGGGACTTGCACAAGCAATACAAATGACAGTACAGTAGCATGCCTCTTGAAAGGTCCCCTTTTACCTTTGCATTACCAAATCATAATGATTTAACTCTTTTTTAAAATGCTACTTTAATTGTAGAACCAGACAAAAGTTCATTTTGTCAGTCACAAAATGTGGTGGGTTAAACATGTTTATTGACTAGGTGCAGATGACAGCTGTCTCTAGAGAGGAGGACTACTGTGGTCTAGTTGTTGTGTTTCTAGAGAGGAGGACTTCTATGGTGGAGTTGTTGTGTCTGTAGAGAGGAGGACTAATATGGTCGAGTTGTTGTGTCTGTAGAGAGGAGGACTACAATGGTCAAGTTGTTTTTTTTAGAGAAGAGGACTACTATGGTCGAGTTGTTGTGTCTCTTGAGAGGAGGACTACAATGGTCAAGTTGTTGTTTTTAGAGAGGAGGACTTCAATGGTCAAGTTGTTGTGTCACTAGAGAGGAGGACTACTATAGTCAAGTTGTTGTCTCTAGAGAGGAGGACTACTATGGTCAAGTTGTTGGGTCTCTAGAGAGGAGGACTACTATGGTGGAGTTGTTGCATCTCTTTAGAGGAAGACTACTATGGTCGAGTTGTTGTGTTTTTAGAGAGGAGGACTTATATGGTGGATTTTTTGTGTCTCTAGAGAGGAAGACTACTATGGTCGAGTTGTTGTGTCTCTAGAGAGGAGGACTTCAATGGTCAAGTTGTTGTGTCTCTAGAGAGGAGGACTACTATGGTGGAGTTGTTGCATTTCTTGAGAGGAGGATGATTATGGTGGAGTTGTTGTGTCTCTAGAGAAGACAACTACTATGGTCAAGATGTTGTGTCTCTTGAGAGGAGGACTTCAATGGTTAAGTTGTTTTGTCTCTAGAGAGAAGGACTATAATGTTCCAGTTGTTGTGTCCATAGAGAGGAGGACTACTATGGTCGATTTGTTGTGTCTCTAGAGAGGAGGACTACTATGGTAGAGTTGTTGATCCCCAACTTTCATGTTTTATTACAAAATATAGAAAGATGTGCATGATCACATAGCACATACCTTAAAGGTTTGCACAATATTGTGATACGAAAAATCAATCAAAGACTCCTATAAAAATTATCAAATCAACATAGTATGCAAATCTACACATTATAACAAACAACTCTACCAAAAGGCAAATATAACAGCAACCAAATAAGTGTGTGCAACTCAACAAAAGATCAATTTTTAAGACATCTACTTCTCTGCAGAGTTTTCACATTTTGTGCAAGTATTTCATTGTTTCAGACATGTAAGATCAAATGGATGTATCAGGAAAACTGCAATAGAATAACACATCTTAAATAAATAACTTGAAAGAAGTAATTTACCGAAAATATGTTGATATTCTATTATAAAGTCTATAATCTATATACAAAAAGTCAGATAAGTGGTTATAATTAAATCAAAAGTTTCTTTAATTTTTAAGACAATTCTTCTTATGTTAAACAATTATTTCCTCTAAACTCACTTCCCATACAGAGCCAGTTTAAAGTGTTCCTGGTTAAACTGACCTAGTTGTCACTAATTTATTTCCTTTATTTTTGAGTCACTTTCTATTATATATAATGTACTTCACACCCATACAAACACCATTTTATAAAGTTAAACAACACTCTACAATGGCTGTTAATGAAACAGATTTTAATGTCCATTTTCGGAATGTTCTGATACCAAACATTGTGTGGATGTGTTTATGTTCTGCGATAGGATGTGTAGGGAATGGATTTGTTATATTTGTTTACATGTGCAAAAAATCGTTAAGGTCAGAAGAAAGATATTTCATCCCAATTCTTGCATTCTGGGATATGCTCTGCTGTGTACTTTCGCCAGTGTTACATGTCACCAAATATATCTTCTTTGCTAGGTTTCCGAATGAACCGCTTTGCTACATTTCGTTTGTTGCTTTGTTTTGCTCTGTTTCTATATCAGCACAGCTTCTGTTGGTCATTGGGATACAAAGATATTTAAAGATCTGCAAACCTTTTGGAAATCAAATGTCACTGTTCTGGCGACGAGTAGCAGTGATTGCAACCATAGCATTTGGTCTGGCTTATTCACTTCCGATGTTATTTACAGCCGGAATAAAACCAATCAGCTGGACGAACAATAATATTACATTTACCGGTATGATATGTGATCGAAATGCCAGGGGTAGTCCTGAATTCCATTCAATCTTTTCCAAGATTACACTTTTGTTAAATGTTTTCATTATCATTGCAACAATAGGTGTTTATATTCCCATCGGACGAATCATCTTCCAAAGATTGAAGTCTAAGCAAACCAAAGTGAAAATTAGTTCTGATGAATCAGAGACAACTAATGATGTTATAAGTGAAGCTATATCTAGTAAAGGTGAAGTAAATTCTTTGACTGACAATTCAAAAAATGGAACTCCAAATCAAAACCAACCAGAACAGAATCGAGGGGGTATGCTAAAAAAAGAAACTGAGATGAAGTATTCAGGGAGAGAAACTCGGACAATCAGGAGTAAACAAAATTTTAATACAATGTTTCTCATTATAGTGGTAGTTTATGTGCTTTCTAATCTACCTACGGGAATTCTCCTACTGTTTTCCATGACAGATCTAGTAATGCTTCCAGCTGCAACACTGAACACAATTGTGTTTTTTCAAAGAACATATATTATAAACAACATTGTTAATCCATTTGTATATGGATATTTCGATTTAAGATTTAGACAGTCCATGAAATCTATTTGGAAATTGCTAAAATGCAGGACTTGATATTTCTACAGTCACAAATGTATTAAACAAGTTCCAGTGTAAAATAATGTTATACGTTTGTCTCATTTGATAATTTTATTTCTGTTGGAGAGGAATTTTTTGTTATAATGAAAGCTAAGGTTTGGGGTTCCTATAAAATGAAATAAAAAACAAGGGGTGTAAAATACTCTGCGAGCCTAACTCCGTTGAATGAACGCCACATCAAGACAGTGTCTATTGACGGAGTATTTTACCGTCCCTGAACAACAAAATACCAGTAAAATCATTTTAATGTAACTTTAAACTGGAATATCACTAAAACACTGCAACAAAAAATATAGAAATCATTATATGTTAAAATAATTATTAGTAATTTTTTAGGAAAAATTAAATGTGTGCCAAAAATGTTGAAAAAGGCAAAAAACTAACCTATTCCAAAAAGTACCAACATATTCATTTACTTCAAATTTGGTTACTTTAAGATAGTTCAATAAATGCAAACTTGTTCATACGATCGGAATTATTATAAAGAATAAATATATATGAAAAAACAATAAAATAATTCATGCCTATATGAGTGAAGAAAAAAATTAAATTTATTGATAAAGGTATGTCGAGTTTGGCAGAAAGGTTTAGGATTGTTATTAAATGGCTATGTGGCTTTATGGAAAAACTCAATTCTATTATATATAATATATACATGTATAGAAACACCGTTATCATTTACAAGCAATAAGTCAATGTATAAGTATGACTTTTTGTCATTTTTTACACTTGAAAGCAGCTCTTAACCCAGATAGAAAACTGTTTTGTTTGTTTGATTGATTGGGGTTTAGCGCCACTTTCAACAATATTTCAGTCATATCACGGCAGTCAGTTTTACTGGTGGAGGAAGCCAGAGTACTTGGAGAGAACCACTGACCTTGGGCAGGTAAATGAAAAACCTTATCATGTGCAATGCAAGTTAAACTCAACCCGTTTTGGTATG
>JARWCS010347422.1:0-11227 GCA_034783895.1 Geukensia demissa | reverse complement strand
TTTCATGATTGCGGACAGTTTTTATCAGACACTAAGACAGTCTTATATATTGTAATTACTAAAAATAAGTCATTCATCCATGAAATAAAAATATTGATGCTTTTGTTCCATAGATCAGGGTATGTATGCATGAAACTACTTACGCTAAGAAATCCATTCGGAATACTAATTTATTATAAGATTATTAGAAAAATCTCTCTGTTTGGATAAAATTTTAACTGCTCCTAATGTATATGCAGAGGCCAAAGGTACACCTGTAGAAGTTCAAATTTGTCTGTCTTTAAGTGGATGGTTGTCTCATGAACAATCATACCATATCTCTCATTTTTACATGTACTTCTATGCTACTTCCTACAGGCAAACTAAATATTTGGTTTTTTTTTCTGACATTGACCTAACTCTGTTTATACTGTAGCTTTATTTTATTTATTTTACATCAATACATCATTTACATCCATAAATTAGACATGTTAGACCCTTGACGAGATAGAGAATATTAGTGTTGCTATATTTAGAAATATAAATAACAGGAAGTAGACAAAATACATCTACATGTATGTATCACCTTTTTGCTATATAAAGAAATATTTATAGAAAGTTGTATAGCTGCAGTATTAAGATTAGTAATCATGACCTGAAGACTGTTTTATTGCTACTTGTATATCTAATGAGCAAAAAGTTTTGTAATTACAGAGTTCATGTTTTGTTGTTCATGAGAACTAAATTCTATTGGTCTAGAAAGAAAATTCACTACTATTGTAAATTATAGAACTGGAATGTTGAAAAATCATATTCAGTAAGCTGTTTACTTTAAAAATTGCAGATATTTTGAAAATGGCTCTAATTTACAATCTTAAACAGGAAAATTTTTGTAAATCATGTAAAATTTTCTGCTCTTAACCAGTTTCCTACAAATTTTTTAAAGCAACATACTGTAAATTCAGAAATTATTGTGTGTACTTATTGCTAACTATTGACTTTTGACAAAACTAGGAGTTTTAATATTGTGATTGCTTGCAAGCCTGGAATTAAATGCTTTTATGAAAACATTGCTAGTGTTCTCCCCAGCTTTCCAAAGGGGCATGGTGCTTTTGAAAAGAAAAGGGCACTTGTAGTGCGTAAAGGTCTTCTAACAGGGCACTTCCACATCGTAAAAGTTATCTTAAAGGGGGCACTTCCACGTTGTAAAAGTTATCTTAAAGGGCATTTAAGTTTTAAAAGTTCTCTTAAAATTAAAATTTCAAACACAAGAGCTTAAAGAGCATACAAAATACCAGTTAAAGTAGATGAATAAAGCTCCAAAACTGATTCAAATTGTGAATAGCTCAACAAAATTAGAAATTGAAAGAAATACTCAGCAGAAAAAGGGCATGGCGTCAAAAGGAAATTGAAAAGGGCAGCATGGTGCTACCCAAAAAGGGCATGGCGTTTTACCGGGCTAAACATGCTTGGGGAGAACACTAATTGCAATATATTCTGAATTTACAGTAGTTCAAAGGAAAAATCTTTTCACAAGCAGCAATCTTTTTCAGCATTATGAAAATCCCAATAATAACAATTTTGTCAAACAAGGACAAATTTCATAATCCTAACAGTTTTGCAGACACCTTTACTCCTCTTCATCATGAAACAACATGTTCAATTTCTTTGCTGTAGTGGCCTTAAATCCATGCTCTTTCAACACAGACATTATTCCAACTTCTTTGTTCCTTTTATAAGCAAGTTCAATATGATGTAAACCTAGACCTGAGTGTGCTAATTTTCTCGATAAATCACGTGTAATTTTCTTCCCTGTAACAGCATTTGTGTAGGATTTCTCCAGATAATTATAATTCAGAGGGAATAAATCTTTCTCACCACAGCAATCCTTCAGTTTTACACTGAAAAGCTTATATAAGCTTTTAACATCTTCTTCTGCATTGTGAGCTTCATAAGACATCTCAAGAAATTTTTCAACTAATGTCTGTTGCTTATAATTAGCAACATCACATTTTGGTATTTCTCTTCTTGAAATTTTGAGGGTATCAATGCATCCATAAACTGACTGAGTATAGTTGCTCAGAAAATGAAACTCTCGTAAAAGATTCCCCAAAACGGGAATGTCATAACAGAATATGTTGTGACCAACAAGCACAGGTTTTGAATATTTATTTATGTACTCTAGGAACTCAACTAATGCTTGTCTAATATCCATACTTTCAACTGGAGCACCATGACGATACATTTGATTTCTTTCGAATGAATATGATAATCCGGTTATTTCAGAAGCTTTCGAGCTTATGGCTTGCCTTGGGGACACAAACACATTAAAAAGATTAACTCCATCAAAGGCAGATAACTGTGTTATGTCTGAAGTCCTTGATAGTCCTGTTGCCTCTAAATCAAAAATTATGTACTCTTCATTTCCATTCAGACATGGTTTAGAGGGAATTGCTTCAAGGTCATTCAATCTTTCATCAATTTGTGGACTGTATGTATCCCCTTCTTTGACAGATTCCGTCACTTCTTTGAGAATTTTTTTATTCTATGAGGTAAAAGTAAAGAGATAAATCCAATTAGCTTCTTAAAACTAGTTTCCTCTTATACTTATGCTGAATATATAATAAATGATGCCATTTTATTATTTGTCTCTCAGTTCTTAGTATTTTAGTACAAGCCACAAAAAAGTCACCAAAAATTCATTAACCAGAGGCAGCAAAGAGCTGGCAAGCAATCACGAGGTTTACAGTTGCCGAGACATAGTTATCATTAAAATCATACAACATTAAATTTAAGGTTTTTTAAAATAAATTTCCCAAATAATTACACCTTATATAAGAATCCTGGATTCTGATTGGTTAACAAGCAGTGTATTTTATTCATATTTTCACGATTTCGGTAATTTTTTTTCAGCTGCATGAAGAATATGCCTTTTTTTCCCCTCTGTCGTGGTATTTGCCAAAATGTATTTGCCTTTTTTACCTGTGATCCCTCGAATTTCATTATGACGTCATAAAAGGATTTGACTTTTTATCATGGTATTTGCCAAAACCTATTTGCCTTTCTTACCCTCTCGAGCGTAATCCTGCCAAAATGTATTCGGGGGTCTTTTATGGTCAACATTAAAGAAAGGTTTTTTTCTGTTTATTTTTATCCATGCTCACGGTTAATTTTAGAATATTCGGTATAATTAAACAGATATATCATGTCGGGAGGGGCATTTGCGCAAATAGCAGTCTCGAAAATCAAATTTCCCTCGCCTATTGGCTCGGGAAAATTTTTCATCCCTCAACTGGTATTTGCGCAAATACCCCTCCCTATCTGTTCAGAATCCTATGTTAAATATAGTTCTGCTATGGCATCCAGCAGATACAATCTTAAACGGGATCCCCACTGACCATTCTTACAAAACCAAAGTTCAGTTCCAATTGAGCAAATAGTTCCAGACAAGAAGATTTTTTATGAATTTTCCATAGGGTGCATTGTAAAACCCAGTTCAGCTGTGGTGGCCATCTTGGTTGGAAGACTAAGTCATTGGTATAAATTTGAAGGATAATCAACTATAAGGACCATTCAATAAAGTTTAACATATATTTACTTGCCAGTTCTTAAAGAGAAGATTTTTTAAGATTATACTTAAGTGTGTTCATCAAAAGTTTGGTTTTTAAGTTTTTAAGTTCAGTTTTTAGTTTGATAAAAACATAAACAAGTAAGATTGACATCAAACTTACAATAAAGAAGGCAGAATCTTGATTTACTTGGATATTCTACTGGAAATTCAGTGAAATATAATCAACATCCTTGCAAATATCAAATCAGGTGACTAGCCAGGGGCTAAAAAAACCCCAGTTATAAAAAAACTTATTTGTATTTACTTTAATGGCAAATCAAATCTTCTTAATTTCTGACTGAAGTACCAAACTTTTGATGAACATGCTTCAGTATAATAGCTCTAAAATATGCAGCCATGTTTGTTGGTCCCTGAAATTAACATACTAGATTAGATAATAGGAACTGAATGAAGGTTCAAATACATATTTATTACCTTTCGTTTAAATCTGTCACGTTTGCACTGAATTGTCACATTCTTTTTTCTCTGTGAATCCTTTTTCTTGTCAAACCTGAGTCCAATTTTTGTAGACACTATTCCAGGGGATAATAATGCGTTCTTATTTACCTGAAATATTTAAATTTGTCAAGTAACAAAATTGTATCTATGACTTGATTGACAAAATAATTTTTGCTAATTAGAAGAAACATTGCATGAAACTATCATCATTTGCTTTCTAATGTCAAATAAACCGATGGAGCAGTCGGAAATGACAGCTATCCCATCGCCCGTTAATTCGGTTAAGGAAACTCCCTAAAAGCTGTCAAAATGACTCAATTGTCTTTAGAAGCTGCATTACAATATAATATGCATCTACATACCAAATGTCATTGATGTGTTACATGTAAAATCCTAGATCTAAACTTCAACCGAAAACTTTACCAGTCAGTCATGTGAAAATATAGGTCAAAATGACCCAAATGATTCTGGAAGCTGCATAACTATGCAAGATGCATCTGCATACCAAATATCACCAATGTATCTCATGTAGTATCCTAGATCTAAACTTTAACCGAAAACTTAACCAGCGTCAGTCATGCGGAAAATGTAGGTCAAAATTTCCAAATGTCTATGGAAGCTGCATTACTATGCAAGATGCATCTGCATACCAAATATCATCAATGTATCTCATGTAGTATCCTAGATTTAAACTTTAACCGAAAACTTAACCAGAGTCAGTCATGCGGAAAATGTAGGTCAAAATGTTCCAAATGTCTATGGAAGCTGCATTACTATGCAAGAGGCATCTGCATACCAAATATCATCAATGTATCTCATGTAGTATCCTAGTTCTAAACTTTAACCAAAAACTAAACCTGATGTGTGACGAACGGATGGACGGAAGGACGAACGGGCGAAAGGCTATATCCCCTCCCCAACTCTGTCGGGCGAGGGGATCATAAAAAAGCTTCCATTCAAACTATAAAGTGTTAATTCTGAAAAACACATATTTAGAATATGCTAAAAAAATATGTTTATCTAAAGATCATTTCAGCAAAGTTTGGTTCCAATTGAGCTAGTATTAACAAAAAAACAGGGTTTTAAATGAATTTCCCATAGGATCCAATGTTAAACTAAGTTCGACTGTTTCGGCCATCTTGGTTGGCGGGCGGGGTCATCCGATACAATTCTGAAACAGGACCACCTAAGGATTATTTCACAAAAGTTTGGCATAAATTGGCTCAGCAGTTTTTGAGATTTTTTTTAGAAACCACCTCCCCCCCTTTTCTATTTTTAGTAATGGCAGCCATATTGGATGGTCAATCACGACCCATAAAAATTATGAAAGGGGACCATCCAAGGACCATCCCACCAAAGTTGGTTTAAATTGGCCCAGTGGTTTCAGAGGAGAAGATAAAAATGTGAATTATGGACGGATGACGGATGCCAAGTGATGGCAAAAGCTCACATGGCCTTTTAGGCCAGGTGAGCTAAAAATCAAACTTATTCTATTGGTCCTCAAGAACTTATCCACATTTAAAATCATTCAGATGATATTATAAATTGTTGACCAAAAACCATTTTCAGGGCTTACTTACAGATGGATGGACGTTTGAAAGTATGAGGGTAACACTTAATGCAATAAATTGCCTTGTGCTGGGGGGCATAAACCAGAGGCTCCACAAATTGTTCACCTGACATACATGGATTTTTTTTTTGTTAAACTGTGTCTCGTTCTGACATTTATTTGTCTACAACCTTTAACATATTTGTCAAAGGCTATCTATTTTTAATAAATAAAGCACCAAAAGTTGAAAAACAATAAAACCAGAATTTGATGAAGAGGAGCTCATGTCCATGGTAAAAATGACACTCCTTCAATTTCAAGAAAACTGCTAACAGCATTTTTCATTGGGAGCCCCAAAACTGAAAATACCTCCCACCCCCTGGATTTAAATACTAAAAATCTCAAAACTCCAAAACCACAAAGTAAAATTTGATGAAAAATAAATGGACGCCTTCTTCTGCCAATATTTACAATTCACCAACGTTTCACAAAAAATTAATCACAGAGTTTAAAAGTAATTTTACAAAATGTTTATGATGAACAACTGGATATAATAATGCCTCAAGTCTAAATACTGGCATATAATTATTACCTTGTTAACCCATGTATAACCTTCATTCTTTTGAAGGACTGCAGCTGACACTCTGGTCTTGAATGACTTGGTTCCACCATACGATCTGTAAGGACAAATATTGATTGAGTGATTGAATGGAGTTTAACGTCCAATCGCAAAAATTTCATGCATATCAGAACAAGATTAGCGATGATGAATGAATCCTGTTTTGTACTAGACCGACACACTGAGCGGGATTTTTTACGTGCTATCTCATAAGGCAACAGTCCGCAGGAAGACATGCGACCTTACCCAGACACATTATTCTGACTCTGGGCAAACCAGTCTTTGCTCTTATTCCTTAATGCTGCGTGCTTAGCGGATAAGCAGCAAATACCAATTTTAATGTCTTTGGTTTCATCCGGCCGAGGCTCAAACCCATGACCTCCCGCACTCGAGGCCAGCACGGTAACTATAACGCCACTGAGGTGGTCTGTAAGGAAAAATAATATGTTGTAGATATAGAAGTACTATGGCTAGTTGAATGCTTCTTATTGTTTGCACTGTCTTTAAGTTTTTTTGGAAATTGGATTTAAAAATACGATGAAAATTCCCTTTCTTCTAACAAATTAGTTTCAGCAGCTCTTTTTCATAGATTTCATCTGTTTAAGAGATGAGAATGATCTCCTTGACGTAAACCACATACTTTCTCTTTTTATGTTATTCAATTTTCATCATTCAAACAATTAGAAGGTAAAACTATTACTAAAGAATGTAGCTCTTTGATCGTGACTTATATATTTGTATCTGTATTTTATTGAAAGTAATACTTCATTTATTTTTTATAAGGATCTTCTTTTTGGCAATTTACATATACCTGTTCTTTGGTGCCTTGCTAGCTACAATGTTGTTAAAACTTTCATTTCTTTGAGTTGAACCAAGATTTACAAGTTGCCCTGATCTCCGTATGTAATTATCAGAAATTTCTTCTAATTGCTTGCGTAAATTTGGATCCTTTAAGGGTTCTCCCCTTGGAAGATTTCTGTACCTATTTGAGAAAAAAAACCTTGTCTAAGCTCAAATACAGCCCATATATTCCAAGTCATAAATAGAAAAATTACCTGAAAATCACAATGTATCCTTCAAAAACACAAAAATACTTTTAAATTATCTTCCAATTACCTAAAGCTGTTAATTTATACAGGTGACACCTTGATCACGCTACAAGTAAACAGGTCAATGATCAATTCTCGGTGATTGGGTCCATGTTTTTATAGCAATTATCTATTCATAAAATTCACCTGGCTGAATTTAATTAATCTGGCAAAAAATCCAATTTCTATGATAGCACTGTTAACTTTTTTAAATTTTTGATGGACAACGAGAGCTGAAAAATGTTGAAAGATGCCGACGTTTGCAAGGAATAACTTCGGAAAGGGGATGGAAACGTCTTGTCTTACGCAATTCCCTCCATTTAATGGAGCACCTCCAACAAAGTACATATCAAAATTATTTAAGTCTCAATGTAAATCTCCAAGTTTCCAAGCTAAAAACAACATGTCCACAATGTATGTTCCATAAGAAAAGCCACGATGCAAACATTGAGATTTTGCATCTGAAAATACTCTTTTATTGATAAATCTCAAAATCCTGGTAAATTCCCTGAGGTATAAGTAGCTTTTTTAGAAATGATCTCGCGCAAAAAAATGCCTTTTTCCCAAACAGCACCCTGCCCTTTTTGAAACCTAGCTATAACATTGTTTATACAGTACCTATGCCACACTGATAAAAGAAAAACGCACTTGTAATACAACTCATGGTGGTGAAGCTGTGTGAAAATTATATATGGAAACCATACAATATTATGTACCTAAATGTATCAGGCTGCTTTGAATAAGAACACCAATCTCCAGTACAATCCGAATGGTTCCCATAAAGATGAGGGACAATACTCCCAAGGCGTTGATTGAGTTTCTCTTCGTTTGATTGATTGCTGCTTATTGCGTACATAAAACATCTTGAGATGTATGGAATAACACCTCTGGGCTGAAGCTCCTTGAATTTTCTAGATGCTGCATACAAACGCCTTGATAAGTTTTTCTTTGTATGATTTTTGTCATCTCGCTTCTTAATATTTTGAAATTGTGCTTTTAATCTTGATGATGTTGTGGAATCATTATCTGCATGGATAACACCAACTTCACATCCTCTTTGCTGCATTCTTTTTACCATTGAAATGGCCATATCTGGCTCCATAGCCTTACTTGATCCTGTAAATATATATGTATTATGTCGAAAGATGGCTTATTGACATAAGTTTTCACATTAATTTAATTCTATAAGTAAGAAAATGTAGGTTGCATGACTTAGCACCAAAAAAAATTGAAGGAACAGCAATGATTTTTTGTGGTTGAGTAAAAACGTTTCGGACAGAGTAAGCAGTATATCAAATTTCATTCAGCCTAAATGAGAAAACTTTATAAAGGACCTCTCATAGATGCTTCCTGTAAAACATCAGTTCATTGGGCCAATCAGTTTCAGGGGAGAAGATTTTTTTAAATATCAGCCATTCAGAAACAAGAATCACCCATGGCGGCCATGTTTGTCGACAGAACGGAACGAAATGAGGAGCTTTATAAAGGACCTTACATTGATGCTTCCTGCCAAGTTTGGTTCTATATGGCACAGTGGTTTCAGAGGAGATGATTAAAATGTGAAAAGCTAACAGATGGAAGACTGAGGGACGCCAAGTGATGACAAAACAGGTGAGCTAAAAACTAAAGTTCCACAGAATGAGTGCCTGATTGGTCTTATGACTATTCAAACTGCATACCTTGCCAATTGATGTTACATTCATGATCTGGAACATTTTCTTTCCTTCCAATATGAAACTGACATATTCCACATAGCTTTGTTCTGGTTTCAAAATCTAAAACTTTCCCAGTTTTGACTCCAATCAAACTAGAGTGTCCTGTAAAAAACCATATAAATATGTTTATGTTATCAGAATTTCCACAGCTACATATCATAAACTTAGAAGAGAATGTGTTCATATGCCCCCACCAAAGGTTAAATAAGGAAAACAGGCAGATGACCTGTCACATGGATGAAATTCACATACACAATACAACTCATGATGGTTAAGCTGTATACCAAATTTCTAATCATTCCAATGAGCAGTTGCTAAGTTTTAGGTGATGAAAAATTCTCAGATGCACAAACTAAGATTAAGTCCAGTGAACAGGAAGTTGACATGTGGCATCCATGAAAGATGCTCACACAATACAATTCATGATGGGTAAGCTGCATACATGAAGTTACTGTGAAAAGTACTATTGTTCGTTGGGTTCCAATTTTCGTTGATTTTGTGGTTCACCAAAACCATGAAATAAAGTTCCCAATGAAATGGATTTTTCCCCTTGATTTGTAATGTGTTGAGTTCAAAACCATGAATTTAAGAACCCACGAAACAGTGATATTTATGAAAAACATGAAAATTGGTGTCCTCGAATTAAAGTACTTCAACAGTATGTTAAAAATTGTATAAGTTTGGCCTTAGGTCAAAGATCAATGTCATATATGGGTCAAGAATGTATGTGACATATTGTCTCATGATGATTCATCCTTACACATAAATAAAAATTCTACATCCGCAGACAAGCCTTGATATGAAGCTATTAAGTATAATTTTGAAAACCAGTGCTTTGACCTTGTGGTCACATGTCATGGTCATATAAAAATTAAAATGATTCACTTTCCATGCGTACAACAAAAATGGTAACCCTTCAAAGCAAATCAATTTACTGAGTCTATATTTTAAAATTTTGTTACCTGTATTGCTATTGTACAGCCACCCAGAGCCTCTAGTTTGCCATCCAGCATCATAACTGGCTTCAATTTCCTCAATTTCATTACCACATGATACAGCTTTCTCTTCTAAGCTGGCATTAAGACATGATTCTGTTGCTTCCTGTATCACTGAAGAAGAAATTTCTTTTTCTTTTTTCCTAAGGGTCGATGGATCAGGTGGAGGGATATTGCAAGTACTGAAAAAATTCACAACGTGGGTGGCACCCATTCCAGCTTGGACCATTGCTGAAATAATGATAATATTTATCTTTTGTTCTCCATCTGCACAATAACATTAACAACAAGTGTGGCTTTATTGAGAAAAATGTTGATATTTTTTATGTGCGAATACTAGGCATGTGTTATCTGTATGAGTAACAAATGATATTTATAAAATAACAGACCTGTGTTTTGTAAGTCAAGACAAAAAGTATCACAAGTATCAAAGTAAATCCGCAGGACGAGCTGAGCCAAATCAGAATATCAACGGTCAGCTTTTTAGCCACTGAGACTGATGACTCATCAATGACAAACAGCAGGTATAGGTCAGAAGTGTAAATATTGCAGTTAGTAAAGAGGTTGTCTATGTTGAAGTAGTTTTTCCCGAACTCGGCGGCGATCTTCTACAATCGATCAATCTTAGTTTGGTTGAAACCGGATTTAAGGCGACGATCAAGTTGCGCTCACTTTGAGGGCAACATGGATTTTTTGCAACCGGCAGTGATTAAAAAACAGCTGCAGTGTTAGTCTGAACATTGTAGTTCTCCCGGTTACTTGCCGAATAAGCAAGATTTAAAGGGCTGCTACTGAATCGTTCATCCGCATTTAGAAAACAATATTTATCTTACTATGCCCTCGCTATTAATGGTCTTGTACAGCCACGCAGTTTATCCTGACCGGAAGGGATGAAGTGGGATACGAAAAAATAGATTTTACGCAAGATGATTTTGAGCACGTTTTTGACGGCGCTGGTCGTCAGGACTGCTTATGCACCTGAATAACAGGAAAAGTTCGTGCTTGAATTCGTAAACGATTCCTCCGCTGAGGCAAGGTTCTGTTAGTGGTGGAGTTCATTCATTAGTCCAAATTGTTTGCGCCTGAGAAGACGAACAAGCAACCGACTTTATTGGTGATAGCGTTGAAAAGACAATGCTCACCGACCGGATATTTTTGAAGATTATCCTGCTATTTTAAGAGTGGCGTCGTATAGTAATATTTATTTAAAGCT
>JARWCS010347411.1:0-11228 GCA_034783895.1 Geukensia demissa | reverse complement strand
GTCGTCCTCGGGGGCTTCTATAATTTTTGTTAAGAATTGTGTTAAGAACTTACGAAATCACCAGTTTGGAAACTTTGTTTTTACCCATAAGCTAAATTTGTCTTTGAAAACAAAACAATCGTGATGGTCAGATTATCTAGTTGTGTGGCTGATTATCGTTATTTTTAAAAATTATACTTATTTATTTTTACCAAAATAACTATTTTTGTTGGCACTATTTGGTCAATAAGTCCTACTGTAAATATTTGCAAGCTTGCATAATTTATCAATGACAATTAATATTCAGTCCGCCGGCAGTTAAACCAAATAAATCTATCGTAAAAGGTGAAAATGTAGGACCCCGGATACTTTGTTAGGACACTTGTTCTAGATAAATGACCTCTTATTCATTGCTGTAAATCTGCTCATCATTTTACTTAGTTGCGTTACAAGCAATTAACCTTGTTTCGTGTCCCTTTGAAATCTAGAAGTGAACTAAAACAACAGCTAAGGCGAAATTATGCAGTGCACAATATTAAAACTTAATGTTTTGGTACAAAAACGTCTAACATTTTATAAACAATGAGAAATAATACAGAGCCAAGATAACTAACAAACCCTTTCACATGCGATGTGTGTAAAGTACCCCTTTTGTGTGTGGTACAAAGTCAAGGGCGAGCTAAGTCGAATTATTGACCTTGTGCAAGACAAATATCAACCGCGAAAAAATCAAATATTTTAACTTCTAGAAAAAATATATCTACACTAATCAGATTTTTGTATTATTTTGGAATTCGGAAACCGAAATTACAAACTTTATGTTATATTTTTCACATGGAATAAAAATAGTATACATTTTTGTACATTTAAAATAAAAAGTCTGATAAGAGATAAAGGTTCTAGTGTTACATAAACCCACTACATTGCTTATATAATAAAGTGTACTTTAAGTGCTTTCTACATGTATTCAAAAAGGTCATTGACCGGTTTAAATTCCTATTGTGAACAAACTATTTGAGGGTAAATTAACAAATACCGTTCAATGATATGACTTCTTTGTTGGCAATCCTTGTCGTAAAACATATACGTGCAGTGTTCATCGCGTTGTAAAAAAGAGTAGCACTTCCGTCATAAAAATCTAGATTTGACTTTAGATGTATATATTATGATAAATTAATTCATTGAAATCACTGATATATTTAATTTTCTCAACTCCCTTTATGGATATAATTTAAAAAATCCCTTCATTGGACACATTATATTGGTTTTTTTAAGGGTTTTTTTTTTTTTTTTGGCGCTTGGTTTAATAGTTTTGAATCCAATTTTAAAACGTAGATTTGTGTTATAAATATTGTATTTTACATGTTATCATCTATTCATTACCATATTCATGGAATATTGCTAAGAGACACAATAAAGTCTCCCCAAAGGATCAGTGGGAAGACCTCAATAAATAAGCGAAAGTTGCACGATTTTTGCCTTGAACTCTTTTAAGACAATTTCAATTTTACTCACCATTATTTTTTTTATCTTTGACCCGATAATAAATATTCCCGTATTTCCATTTTCTAAAAAAGGAATTATTTTTACATGTACATTTTTGATAATATTCAGGTAAGAGCAGTATTATTTTACGTATACATATATTTTTTTTTATTTGGGCGAGCTTTCACAAGGAGTAGTTTTCCACCCTTGTTGAAGGCCTTGTGGAGACCTCTGTAGTTTTAAATTCCATATGTTTTTCTCGAGGTTGGAGTGCAGTCTATCTGCCATGTAACCCATATCTTTTTATTTTTATATTTTTAAATTGTTTTATGAATGAATACATTCATGCATCTAATCAGCATCACAACATGCAAATAGAAATATTTGTTCTTTAACTTAGGAATTTTTCGGACATAGTTAGGATATCATTGCTAAAAAAATCTTGAGACCTTTGGCATTTCATCTCCTAACATACATTTTAGAATAATCTTAGGAAAGTTTTGATAAAAGGCCCCCAAAAATTCACCAGCCTTTTAAGAAAAAATTGGTAGACAGTTCCCAATTTTTCCCTTCTTCAACACTAATACCCAATTCACCATTGTTATATTCATCAAATAAGTCGTTTTGGGTTTATCTTTTGACTGTTTTGCCGCGAGTTATCAGCATCAAGCGAATTTTACACAACACAGAGAAAAGAAATTTTCTATTTTCTCATAGCTTATTTATTTTTTCTATTTCATCGTAAGTTGAGTACTGTGTTTTCTATCGGCAAATACCATGGCAATATTTACAAATCGCTAAATTTCTATGTTGACTTCGTTACACTCGCCAAATAGGTCCCCATCATTTCTTTAATTTAACTCGGCATTTTTCATTTTTTGACATATTGACTGAAATTAAAATTAATAAATATCATTTTACGAGCTCTAACATTATATAATCACAATATCGGCATGTAACCTTTTGGGCTTATTGGTAATATACAATAAGTCGAATAACTAACAGTTTTACAGATGTGAGTTTATTCCATAATCCTGGCAAAATATAGGACACAAAACTAAGATTGCATCCAACTTTGTAATGACGACCAAAGCATCCGTAATACACTCATAAGGTAAATGGTCTAATGAAAAACGAAAGACTGCTAAATATTTTGACTTATTGAATAGTTAGTTAGTTATCCCTGCTTACCCTTGAATTGACGGCTAAATTGAGTTGCACAACGTTAATGCGGGTCCAAACTTTACATTAGTCTTCGGCCTTTATTCTATTTGTGAGTGAGGCGTCTGAGTTGAAACATTCGGTTCCATTAAAATAGCATTTACTACTAGCCTTTACTAAATAGCCTTTACGAATAGCAGACATGGTATTAATTTTATATGTTACCATCTTTGCGTTTTTGAATTTGAAAAAAGGGAAACATGGCACACTGAAATGATGTTTTGTTTTGCTTTCTGTTACAAAATTCTTTTGTTTTGTGTCTTAGAGTCTTTCACAAGGCATAATTATACTCTGCATCATGTACTTGTGAAGTGCACGGATTTTATTCATGTATCTTTTTCTAATTGCCCTAATGTATATTGACATTGTTGACTAAACATTCAATGTTTTTCGGCAAGACAAAGTCTGACACATCTGAATTTGACCCTGGCATTTTTTTTCCAATGTGCGTATGCATTCTTCGTTTTGGTGGCATTGCTAATGATAAACCGAGAATTAATAAGTACTTCAAATTTTGTTGTGACTTCAGTTTCCTAACTTAAAAATCAGTAATGCTGCTAGCAAGGTTTTACTTCAATCATAAATGAGTCAAAAAATTTAAAACCATTACCTTTGCAACCTGTCTCGCGCCTGAGTGTGCTAAACCTTACAACCGGTAGGCAAATGGAAAAGTTTCCTGTAAAATCTCAATCATACAATTTCCAAAATCGTCGATTTAGAGTACTTCGCGATAGTTGGAAAATTTTAATTGCACTTTACTTCCCTACGGTCTGCAACCATTCTACCCGATTCCATCACACATTGGAGATAAGTGAGTTTGACATTGAACGTACCAGATTACCCAGGGGAAATCTGGATCTGATATGATTTCGCATTATTCTCTATTTTTATATGGTAATGCAAGTATGTTTTGCTGAAACATTATTATCCATAGAAGGTTAACTTAAATAATGGTCTTAAATAAAAAAAATATTAATATAACGTCGATATCTATGTATTTTTAAATCCAATATTGATGATAATTTAAAAAAAAAAATACTTAAGAATTGATTTTTATAGTCTGTCAAGGGCTTTTTGTCAGAATTTATGCAAATATATATTTTTCAATGATGAGTAACTCTGGTTTGGACAGATCTTTCATGAATATCTCAGGAAATCCCTGTCTGGTATTTCCCTCTCAAACTAAGAACGTTTTTGAGAGTCATGTGGCCATAGTATGGCGTGACCTGATGTATGGTGTGATTCTTATATCCCTTCCACGCATGTCTGTTGCCAAGATCTGTTCTGTGATAAAAGCACAGCCATCTTCATCTCATATGATATTTTTGGCTAAAATAATTGCGACAAAAAAAAAACTTAAAATAAGAAAATATACAGTAAATCGAACAAATATACATAAAAGGCAACACCGCATATCATATAAATTTTGAAGTGCTTTAGAAGCACAAATGGCAATTTTATAAGATAAAGAAGTTTATCTTATGTTTCCAACTGGTTTATTTCAATAAAATCGTTCTATTTATCATACGACCCAAGTAACAACATACACCGAGTGACATGTAAATATTTACATCACATGATCAAAAAATCGGTCACTGGATCAGAAAATATTTGATCTGACCTTAATTTTGTCACTATGCCAGTAGGATAAATCATTTAAATACACTATTGCCATAAACGTCCGCTCATTTATTACCGTTTGGTGCATAACAGTCTATATAAAGGACGTTTTTACTTGCCAACAGAAGCATTTCTGTTGTAAACAACCTACATATTCAAGAAAACGTTACCATAATTCAACCGGTCTCAATTTGAGTTGACAAATCTTAATGAGTGTAATTTCCTAATTGGCAATTGTCATTTAACTAATGATCAGGTATTATTTCATATTTAGAGTCTTTGAGGATATTCCCGGTAAATCACAATAATACCTAAATACTTCAGCTTCGTTAAAGTGGCGTTTGTCAGTAAGGCCGAGCACATGTAACAAAATGTCAACTTTCGACCGAATTTGTCAGTAAAAATCAATTAACTTAATTAAAATGTGGAAGTAAAAAAGATGAAATTCAATTATGTCTTGTCATTTGCTGTATTGGGGGCATCCTGTCCTGTGTCCACACTTGTCCTTGGGATCACGGAAAATGGGATGCAATACTTGATGAAATTTTTATTAAGAAGATGACAAAACGTGGTCTAATAATAGTTTTTCCTAGAAAGGCAAACTGTTATGTTTTCATAATCTCAGCTACATTGTTAATTCCTCGTTAGTTGGTTTAATTTGGTTTAATAATATTATCATATTCACCCATATCATTAGTAGCAGGAAATGGGAATAATATTTTAAATGCATGGCGTCAAATAAAGACAGAATTCACAAACTCTTCAATCACAATTGATGCATGTGTCATATTTATCTTAACTTTCGTAGAAATCGCAGGTTCCAATATCAATTCATATATTCGAAGTACTTTTCCAGGTGGTCCTTTAATCAATAGCAGTTTTTGTCGCCCGTCGCAACGCGTCCACCCGTCCATCCGTCTTATAAGCGCTCGGAACGCTGTTCAATTTTTATTTTGGACGCACGTCTTTAGCTTAAAAAATTATGCGCATTATGATCACGTCAATCTTTGAAACTGACATGCTGTTCAATATTTGGGAGCATTCTATATGCTATCTCAATATTTGGCTATCGCAGTGGATATTAAGTACTCACATAAAGTTATTCGGATCCTGTCGTTCAGAATGCAAAGCTTACATAGGCCTTGGTGGTGTTGTACAATATAGCGAGATGATTGTTGAAAACATTCCGAGTCATGGTCCATGCTTGAACATCTTTTTAAGCTCTACACCGCTACATGTAATTAGACACTTCAAAGTTGTTGCAAGTTGTTACTTCGACTTTTGCCATCAATAGTAAATAACAAAAAATAAGATTTTTCTTATAAAATCGTATCTTATTCAAGAGTTTTGTTTTTTGCCGTTTCAAAATTTCACTTGTCTCTTATCTTTTGGCTGACTATTTAACTACCAACGAAAAAATTCGCACAGGCAATTGTCTCTTTTATTGTGGTTACTATCAACACTTACCAATTGAACCCCAAATAATAAAGACAAGTGCCTTTGAAAAGAAGGCAGTATGTTTAACTTAACTATTAGTTCACTGAGAACGACATGGGATTATCAGTTTTAATGAACTTCTCATACATTTTTCCAAGGTATGGGGTGTTATTTTTTTAAATAAGACCAGAGACCCCCAGTATCATTTACCTGACATAGACTCCTCCAGAAATTGACAGATAAGAAGATATTTAAAATATGTCATTCCCTTTTTCTATTTTAGTACCGCAGCCGTCTTAGTTGGAAGAGGGGAATGCTGGACACAATATTGGTAGAGGACCATTCCACCTACGTTTGGTTACAATTGGCTCATGTGTTTTTGGCAAGATGACTTTTAACTTAATTTCCCATACGGTCCTATGTTTAACAAAGTTTGCCAGTTTTGACCATCCTGATTGGTTGTCGGGAATGTCGATATAATTTATTTTAGGTAAATGACCGCCAAAAAACTACAACCGCAATTGTCTCAGAAGTTTCCGACAAGAGGATTTTTGAGTGAATTTCCCATATACGGTCCAATGCTAAACTTAGTTCGGCTGCGCCGGTCATTGCATCTTGGTTGACTGTCGGGGATGCGGACAAAAATTTTCGTAGATTCCAATATAAAGACCATTCAACCAAAATGCAATTGCAATTCGCTCAGTAGTTTCAAACAAGAAGATTTTAATGTGAATTTCCGATAGGGTCCTATGTTAAACTAAGTTCGTCTGTGGTGGTCATCTTGGTTGATAGGCGAGAATAACGGACAAAATATTGTAGAGTACCAAGTAAGGTCACCAAAGTTTGGTTGCAATTGACTCAGTATTTTTAAAAAAGAAGATTTTTTAAAAATATACCACCCCTTTTTTATTTTTAGTAACGGTGGTCATCTTGGAAGTCCGGTGGGTATGTGTGACACAATTTCTCAAGTTATCGTTAAAACACAATATTGAACCCAAAAATCATTTTGCTGTATGTTTGTTTACAAAGAGAACTTTTCCTGATATGAAACTAAATGGTATACAACATGAGATTTTTAATCCAATATTTTCAGTGTACTTAAAACCACAAGCTCAGGGAGACCGAAACCATGTCGTGATGAGGAAGCTCTTCACGATTTTAAAGATAAAGTACTATTTAAGCGAATGTTTGTATTTACTTATTACAAACAAATAAACTTAATCAAAATTTATCCCCGGACTTCAATCTCCTGGGTTGAATTTATTGGCATTTGAATTTGAATGTCTAGACTTTTTATAGAATTAACGTGGAATTAATTGCCTCCCGTGCGGATTTTAATAACAAGATTTGGCTAAGCAAACTGAATTGACACAAAAGACAGATTATTACTGTACCTAGATGATTACCTAGAATACTAATAAAATTTCAACCATGAAATAAGTCATGTAATATATCGTTAGTTTTTTTGTTTTCATTTCATTTTTCCCTCCGAAAACGACCTGCAGTTTAATTTTCTAATATGAGTAAAAGTTTTCATTATTCTACTATTCAATCAAAGGCATGTTATCTCATTACACAATGGACAAAAGAACACATTGTTTAAGTTGAATATATCTAGGTAACTGTATGGCATATTGTTTTTGTTCAAAATATCTATTTAACTGTGTTCTTCAGATATGGTCATTTATCTGTCATTCAACTATTCTAAACAGTTTACTGATTATAATGAATCACAAAGTACAAAACTACCGTTGTCGCAGATTTTTAGATAAAAAGTCAAAATGAACTTTTAGCTACCTGTCAGGAGATGATTATCCAGTGGATGAATAATTCAAATCAACAGTATAGAAAAACAGGACAAAAGAAGAAACGAATGACAGATTTAATATATATCGGTATGGTAAACATGTATGCTGTAGAAAATTTTGTTTTATGTATAAAAAGAGAAAAAAACATATCATAATAAAAATCCAGTAAGCATAAAAACAACACATTTTTAATTATTTCAGCTTATGTAAAAAAAGAAAGAATTAATTTAAAAAGTTTAATATACTAGCTGTTTTGTGACAAAGTAGATCTAAGATGATAAAAAAGTAAGCAGGAATCCATATAATGAGTGCCACATTCGTGGTTCACTCAATATAAGAAATTAAAGATAACAAACAGTAATGGACAAGTATATGTAGATAGAGAGACGCAGCACTTATGAGAACAGAACCAACATAAAACCCTAAAAAACTAATCAAACAAAACGAAAATTTAAAAACGCAAAGGTGTATGTCTATATAGAAAATACGAATCCCATCAATAAGACGGGGTGAACTCATGAGCTTGGAAAGAGTAAGTAGTTCTGACATCTTTAAAGATTTAAAGACACCAATCGCATTGTCCTTTTTCTACATTCAATATAAATGACATACGAATCTTCAAAGAAACTCACAAACTCTTATTAAAGGTGCATTTTGTTCATTTATAAAATTTAAAAAAAAAAAGAAACAGAAAACAGAAATCATTTTACATCAAAATCTTTTTCTTTACCAAATTCCTTGTCAATGCCAAAAAATCCTCAAACAAATTCGAATTTCTTGACCTATCTTTTTTCTTTGCCTTCAATATAAATATTTAACATTTTAACCTAATAACCATTATAATTTGTCCGAAATAAGGTTTGGCCTGAATTTCTCCGAATTTTTGTGGTCAATCTTACACCTTTCAAAGTTTCACTATTTGAACCATAGAAACGTGTATTATTTAGTTACTGATCAAATATTTATACATGTAGATATAAAGCCTGCTGGTTACTTTTGAACTTAGTAGCCCTTTAAAACAAAATATTTTGAAGAGCAATAGTTACTTTAAAAATATTTGTATAAGCTAATCCCTTATTATACTTTAATAGGGTCTTAGAAATTATCAAATTATTTTTTGATTCATTAATTAACTGTAATTCTGAAGTATATAGAAAATGCACGATAGACTATGGGATATTTTTACAATTACACATTTTTATATAAAACATCTCATCAGTTATTTATTTTTTCTAAATGCCTTTTATAAATACAAAATTACCAATGTAATGAAAATTATGATAACGCTGTGTTATTTTGTCATTTGCTAAAATTCTAAAGCACTGAATATCCTGAAAGGCCTCGAAGAGTATTGCCGTCGGATTTGGCTTCCCATTTCGATTAGTTTGGATTTGAGTGCTTCTTTTGCTATGTTTGGATCTTGGACTTCATGTAATTTTGGTCTAATGCTTCTGATGAGAGGTTACTCCTTGAAATGTACATATAGCATACAAACATTCTCCATATTTTTTCAACATTGGTAATTTTGTATTTCGAAGAGTCAAAAATATTCTTCTATCCAATATGTGAAATGGAATATGTGCCATTACAAAGTATTATTTAATAATTGTACATTGTAGATCGCGGAATCTGGTCGAGATGCTAAAAAGTATGAACAATCACGTTTTTTATATTGACCTACGTTTCCATCAAAAATCCAAACGGGCCATTTTATCTTTTATTTCACTTCTGGGGTCCCTCCTAAATAATTAAATAATTCAATTTTAGCAAAAATAGAAGAAAAATCTATGTTTTTTTAGAGCACTACAAAATGGTTCCTTTTAAAATACTCTTGCAACCGTCGATATAATGCATATTTACTAATACATACATAAGAACACGATAATTTTTTTAATATAAAAATAGGAGATGTGGCATGATTGTCCATGAGACAGCCATCCACCAAAATGACAGTAGAATTTTAGTTAACTCCTTTTTCATGAATCAAAGTATACCTTGATATTTCAATTTTCATCGTTTGCATACAACAAGGATGTAAGCCAAAATAAAAAGTTTCAACTTTCAGGAAGTATTAAAATCTGATATAGGACAAAAAATTTGACTTGCATTTTGTGCGTAATTTCGACGGCTAAGATATTTAAACACAATATAATTTAAATCCATTTGGTATTGTATCACGCTTCTTCAACAAATATTTAATATGTTATATATATATTGTCATCCTTTATAAGCAGTATTGTCGTTGAACAATGCCTTCCTTCGCTTGTATATTTTTTTCGACTGTTTGCCTGTCTAATTTAAGAACACCCCTGAAAACTTTAGCCCGAATGAACTGAATGTTACAACGGATTTCCTTTCGGGAATTTGTTTTGGTTTCCAGTTAAAGTCGGAATGAAACCTTTCAGAGTTTCCCATGGATGTTAGTTTTGAAATTTTTACTATCTTCTTCCTAACTGTTCTATTACTGAAATGAAATTGTATTTGGACTGAACTTTGAATTTAAGACCTTAAAAATACCTATCGTCTTTAGCATTGGTTTTAAGAAGTTCTCGGGTGAGTGACATCATATCAACTCCAGCATGGTAGAGACTTTGGAAGAAAATTATTATGACGTTTGGAGGCGATCTATTTTAAGGTTTTGCAGGGGATGTTTTTACATTGATGTATTTCCCAATTTGGATAATTGAAAGTCAAAACCAAAGTAACATCGGTTTTAAATGATCTTGTAAGTGCCGGATTTGGTTTAATTCTATTTTACAGTACTATAGTTTTAATTAAAATGACGTTAAGGATGTTCGATCGTGACGGTCGCGAAATGACGGCAATAGGACCCTCTAAATATTATATATACATCCGAACACGAGCAATTGTAGAGTGAGAGATCATAGTTAAAATACGACAAGACAGCTCGAAAATGCTACATTTGAAAAAAAATCAAAATTAAAGATGTCTCTACAAACTTCTGATGGATACACAGTCGAATCCCATCTCAGAAACATTGCCTCTATTGAGATGGCTCTATTGAGATGTCTCCCCCTAAAAAAAATAAGGCCACTCCAAATGTATTTCTAGTTCTTTGGATTTTTTGTGATAAAAATAGGCGTGAGCGAGCGGAATTTTTTATATAATTTTTTTTTCTTGCAATGGCAAAATATTGGAGCGCAACCTCAAAAACTGATGCGATCACAGCAGTTTAAAGTTTTTTCCTTTCTTTTTGTATTTTTTTTAGGGGCGAGCGAGCAAATTTTTTTTTACATTTAAGAATAACAATGAAAATGTCTAAAAAATGAAAAAAAAATGGAGCGAGTAAAGTTTTTTTTGAAAATTTGAATCCATAATACTGATGAGGAGCGAGCGAATCCGAAGAACTATTCATTAATTTGGAGTGGCTTTAATAAACTAAATTTCATTAATAGTTCCAATGACATGAAAAAATCCATACAATCAATCGAAATTTACAGATTTTTAGGATAGGAGAATGAGTTATATAATCAAAATACTCTATTTTGATCTCTTAACATTACTCGAAAAAAAACTGGGAATAAAAGACTTGCGGCTTTCATTCCCAGATAAACAAATATTGTTAAAAAAAATTATAACAATATTTGTTTCATATCATTTTTTCTTTAGTTTAAGGCCAATACACTCTCCCAATGTTAAAGGAGTTACACTTCAAAT
>JARWCS010347401.1:0-11228 GCA_034783895.1 Geukensia demissa | reverse complement strand
TGTATGTACTCACCGATAATTGCCACCTAATTATCGATTGATTAACAAGCTAATTCACAAAAAATGTTGCAGTAAAACATACCTACTTCGGTTTAAATCAAATTTTTAAATTTATATTTGATTTGAATATTAAATGAGTGACATTTATCAAATCTACAGACTTTCCTCTTTAATAGGGAATTTTTTATTTTTTTTCTCTTGTTTTATTCCAAAGTTATTGACGACGGCATAGCTTAATTATATAATTACGTTATTTAAAAGGGAAATACTAGTAGTTACTAATCCCTGTGTCTTTTTAATCCCAGTTTAAATACATCGTGATTTCTAAAAAGTATGATTGCAACTTGCTTGCACATTTTTCAATCTATAAAATAAGCACTAGTTTATAAAAATACGGTAGATGCTTTTTCTTTCATAACCGTTTGACCCGTTTCAACAATCCCTGACATAGAGTATTTATACGTATACTATATGTCAGAGTTTGCTGGAATGGGTAAATACGTTGTGAAAGAAAAACTGTCGACAGTATTCTTATAAAATAGTGTTAATTTTGTAGACTGAACTTGCAATAATACTTTTTAGCAATCGCTATTTGTTTTAAGCTGCGCCGAGTTTTTAATTCTCTACGGGAATTTTACATTATAAAATTAGCCATTTCTTTGCCGGAAGTGGGCAATTGCACGCGCTAGCGCGAGACCGGGAGTATACATTGTCAACTCTGCGTAATAATTATAAGTAATTTAGCTAGGATTAATTTACCTGCAAAATGCTTAATGGCGCGCCTTATTGGAATTTTAAAAGTAATTCTTCTGATATGTATCGCAAGAAGGGGTCCGAATAAAAAAATGAGCGCAATTTTTCAAATTACTTTATCTAGGTCAAATTTCAGCGCTCCCGCCAAAAACAAAGATGGCCAACCCTCAACGTTAAATACCCGTAGAGAAATTCAGGGGCAGATAATAATTTGTAAACACTTTTGTATAGTGTAAAGAATGAACCGTTAACCATGGGATAATTCCTTCTTTTGATTATAAATAAATCAAAAGACGGAAACGCACATATAATTTAATAAAGCCCGAAATTCGCACTCCAGAAAAGCTTGACATAGAGTATAGGATCATTTATTGTTGTTTAGGCAATTGAGGTGAAAATGATATATTTCTATAAGACGGTAGCAAGTATGCATTCGCCTTTCAACGCGATAAATTGGGGTATGGATCCAACAACAAAATTTTAATCTCACTTCATGATGCATACGCCATGTAATGTCTCATTGACAATTATCCACATTTACTATTTCTACACTGATTAAGGATAGTAATCTATAAAACCGCTTTGTTTCCCACAAATTTTATACGTTATTGTAATTATTAGAAAAAAGGAAGAGGTTGCTGTCTTTTTTGTATTCTTCCCGTATGTAAAATTTTTGTTAGGAAGATACTTTCTGTTTTACTATTTTTAAAAAGACTTTGCTCAGGTTTTTCTTTATTGTCATATCGTTTAGATTTATACCACTACAAAAAACAGTTTAAATAGTTCACAACGTCTTTCATGTACATTTAGAAGTTCCGATAAGGTGACAAAATAAACTTATCATAATGTGCCTACAACTGAAACAAAAATTGGACAGCAGAACAGCCTCCTCCCAAAAATAATAAAAACCGCTTATGATCGAAATATAAAAAGCGAAGTTTGCATTGGTTGTATTTACCAAATGACAGACCTAGTGAATTAAAGCTAGAATCAGTATAATCGGAAAGAAAAGGACACATTAATTAGATGATCTACCTGTTTGAATCGAAGAGTTGTGTCACTTGCAGACACATTGTTTGCTTTTATCAAATGATGACTGATATGGTTCACCATGCTAAACCATCGGGGATCCCTGTTGCTGAAACTAACTAAGTATAAAACCGCAAGGAAAATCAAATACAACACGAATTCTGCAAATATCTGCTGAGCTCGCTGCTGCTGTCGTCGTTTTTTCCTCATTTTGGGTATATTAATTTCTTTCATATGAGTCTGCTCCTTTTTATATATACCTGAAAGACGATGAGAAATACAATCGCATTGCATTTTAATTGAGATATCAAAATTTAGCTTAGAACCTGTGCGGGAAGTGGGTTATAAGCCAATGTTTTGAAAACAAACACTGCATACATTACACTTACAGAATGAATAATAGGAACACCTCAGAAGCTATAAATAGAACAAAAGAAATGGATAATGAAAAGTATTAAGAATAAATAAATTTTCATTACAATTATTGAGATGAGAACCCAAAACGGTTCGGTAGTAAAATTAAAAAAGCGAACGATTTTAAGGCTTACATGACTGAACAGAATCCTTTGATCAACATACAAACAGCAAATAAACCGAATATGTTTGTTTTTTCAGTTACCTGACTTCACTCAGCATAGAATACTTCAAATTAAAAGCACAAACAGGAAACTGTATCTCCATCACACTGATGTTTTGCAAGAATAGAACAATTTTGATGAAGATTTATTTATAGACTTATATGGAATTGTGACTTTGGATTAAGAGAGGGGTGACGAATGCGTCTTAGATCAGAAAAAATACATTTTCTTCATTTGTCAAAACGAAAGCTAAAATATTTTTCTTGTGTTTTTAAATATGATGTTGGAACAATTCTGTTTAAGCACAAATAAGCGGCAGTAAATTACTGCAAAGTCATAATCCACTAAAGGTACAGAATTACCTTAGAGGAGTTTTTAATCCAAAGTAAATATCATTTCGTTAGAAGAATGAAATAGACCACTAGGAAAATATCCAGAGTAAATATCATTTCTTTAGAAGAATGGAATAGACCACTTGGAAAAGTAAAACTAAAGTCAAACGAAAAACAAAGAAATTTTAAATATCAGTAAACTATAGGCAAGGTCAATATGATATCCTGTGTATTGAGGGCTGGATTATCATAAAATGTCAATGTCTAGACTTTGGTTTAAAAACTGAGATATATAACCTGGGACACTGGTGTGCCAAAACAGCAATAAAAACATACTATAAAAAGCGAAATGGATTTAACACTTGATATCCCATGTTTCATAAGATGATAACAAGTACATCCAGAGTTTGATATTCATTTATGAAAGAATTCAGTAAATGTTTTAATCAATTGTGGTAATGCAATCCTTGACTTGATAATTTTTCAGTTATGCAGAGACTGCGTTCATTAAAATCTGACACGTTTTTAACGGTTTTACTTAGCTTTACAAATAGTTATGATCTATGAAATCATATACATGAATAACGGTTAGAATTGAGTTGGAAGTGACTTTTTCCACGCATATAAGTTAACTACATTTAATACCTAATAAATATGCTAATGGCGATGAAGCTCGTTTCTTGGTTTCTGATAGCAGTTTTTCTTTATCATAAGTGATTCGATTTTCTTTATAGTTTCTCACAGTCCATGCAAAAATCACAGACAGCAACAATATCTGCAATAAAATGCGCAAAGTAAATAACAAATATGTTATTAAATTTGAGAATGAAATACAAACCTCACGTTATCGTGTCGCTTATCTTGATTTTCCTTACTTTTAAGGTAGTAAAATGGTTTTCAAACAAAACTGCCCATCGCTATCCTTTGGATTTTGAATCAGGTGAACGACGTGTGTATTTGTAACTTTCAGCAAAGCTTTTTACTGTTGTATACATACTATTTGCCGAAGGGTATTTATACCAGCTAACACTAAATTGAGAGCAAACATGATCAAAGCGGCATATATATAAAGAGTTTTAACTCGTTAATCGCTCTGAAAAAATGCTTTCAATCATGGCTTAATTAAATTTAACTTAAATAAGCCTTACATGGTACATTAAAATGGACCGGAAGAAATAAAATTTATGTCGAAAATAAAAAGGAGAAGATATAGTGTAAATGTCAAGATCATACTTCATCTTCGTACAAATTGAATGAAATTATTGAAACTAGAGGTCCTCACAAGTCCTTGCAGAAGAGGATTCCCAATTCTTGTGACGAGCTCTAGATCATCTGGAACATAAGACGCGATTCTATTGAATAATAAAAGTTATCAATTTAATTATCTGCTTTAATACCTTTAATGGATCTACAATGAACATGGATTCAAAAAGCGACAAGAAAAAACAGAGCAACCATTCTTCTGATCTGGATTTCCCCCACTCCATGCTATAAAGAATTATGAAAAATCCTGCCACAAAAACTGCCATAGAAATTACTGTCCAGGCAACATATCTACACCAATATGGTAATGGGAACTGTGAATCTGTAGTGACGTCGAATTTGGTGTCCATTTTATTTTCACCAATTTGTTTCGCAGCTGTCGGAAAGTCTTTTGTATTTTTTGTTTTGCGTTTCCTAGAATTCCGCAACATGTAAGTTACCAGAAATATCGGCGGTGCTGTGATCGAGGCACTTATAAATGATATATAAATCCCAGACAGTGAAAATGAAATCGGCCCTAACGATATTCTACTCGCTGTTTCCTGGCCATAAAACATTGCGTTTGATATCATCGTCAGAAACAATAACGCCAAACAACAAGCCAGACGCTCGATTCTAGAAAAGTTACTCACTTCCGGTCGAACCATTACTGATAGCCACAAATGATTGTCGGTGATATTGTGTCTTGTTTTCTCATTAAATAAAAAGGAAAACTTTGTTTTGTCTGAATTATCAGAAACTGGTATTGTAACATCTATTACACCATCGTCGTGGTCTAAGGACAACCATTGATCAAATATGAATAAAAACCTGACAAATATAAAAACAAATATAAAATAGTTCTGAATCTAATACACCTATTTTTATAAATTTATTAAATGTTTATCAAATGAAATAGTTTTCTGATTTCCAATCTAGTGAAATATCTCGTTAAACGTACGTCCTAGGACCTATTTACCTCACATGTAAATTACTTGCATATATTGGTCTTTGAACAATTAGTAAAATTAAACTTTGACTAGAATTTATTTTGATAATTTTAATAAAGATGTTTTCGGTGTTAATCATTTCAGAGTGATGAAAGTAACAGCAACTTTAATATTTGTAGTACTATGACTTAAAGTACTGATTTAACAATAGCTTTATGAAAAAAATATATCTTCCCACATTGTTAGCCGTCTAAAATATGACTACAATGATTAAATACTTGCTGTTCTTTTGTTTGGACATCTTCCAGTATGACTTTACTGAGGTACCATGAAGCAGTATTCCCATCTCCATTGTTGTCATGCCAGATTTTCAGAACTGCTGGGTCCTCTATTCTTTTTGAAACACCCATGACAAAGCGTCTAACACTACCTACACCAAAACCCTAAAATTTTTCCAAGATAATGTTACATGTTTGTTTTTTATTTTTAGCTAGGAATAAATTGAAACCACCAAAAAAAATGATGAACTGAAAATATATGTGGTTTATGCCAGGACCCAAGATAAACATTTGCAAAACCGAGGTATCATCTAGACAGGTCTAGTGTAAAATAATCATGCGAAAGATCATAGTCCAAAAAGACGAAACAAACTTGAAACAAACAAAAGAAGAAAAGGAAACAAATAGTGAAGGATTTTTACTCCCCGAACTCTTCTACAAAACAGATGTCATGTAGGTGTTCCGGAAGGGTAAGCGGCCTTTGTCCCGCTCGCGGAATCCATCATAAAGTCAAATTGGAATAGTGTTAATTTGTGTGAAATCGTGAAAAAATCGCGTAATCTCCCATATACACAACGAGTAGGTTCGGATGCTCCGGAAGGGTACGCACCTCTGTCAGCGCGGCCGGCACCCGTCGTGGAAATTCCTAACTCTTAACTGGGTTAAGTCAATTCGATAATCCATTTCGTGATGACGATGATTTCAGTATTGCTTGGCTGTATCCGTATTGTAGTAATTTGCATGGAAAAGCAATCAACTAGCTAATATTATATCAAAAACAAAGATGTACAATTATGATTTACTTGTTCATATACTGTTTACCCTAAATAAATATATTGATGATAATCAAAATAAAGAATATTCAGTTAAATTTGATGAATTTCTAGTTACATTATGTACCAAAATCAAATATAAAGTTATAATGTTAAAGAGACTTAATATGTATCTTTCTAAAGGATAAAGCTCGACTTTTAGACCAAAGGCTTCTAGGAGCCTGTAATCGCTCACCTGATATACAGTTGACAATACAAAGTTGATATTGAAACTATTCGATTTAACTTTGGTTTCAATAGAGCAAGCTGTTATAGACAAAAGATTTTTAAATGAAAATATTCTACAGTTCTATAAGAAACTAATATCAGCTGGAGAAGCCGTCTTTGTTGGCTTGTGGGGTCATCGGTTACAATTCTGAATGAGATCCACATTAGAACCATTCCACCAAATGATGGTTCCAATTAACAAGTAATTTCAGACGAGAAGATTTTTTAATGAATTTCCCATTGGGTCTTATTTTAAACTAAGTTCGGCTGAGACGGCCATCTTGGTTGGCGGGTGGAGTCATCGCGTAAAGTTCTGAAAGGAACCTCTCTACTACGGTAAAAAAGCCACACATGTGACACATGTGTGGGAAATCACGCATGTGTCACATATGTGTTTTCCTGCATATTTGTCACATGCATGGGTATACATATGTTTCACATGCGTGTCACGCATGTTTCACGCATGTGACACATATGTGATACATGCGTGCCACGCCTGTGTCACATGTGTGTAATTTCACGTGCGTTTCACATGTGTTGACAGTATTACCCAAATACCTTATTCTTATTCAATAAATTTCCAATTTAAAACATATGTGAAACATGCGTACATTTACACCCATGTGTCACATATGTGACACACACATAAAACGTGTGGCATTTTACGTCTCATTTACATGCGTGTCACACCCATGTGAAATACATGTGTCACGCTTGTGTCATTTTTGAAGGTGTAAGGACCATTCCAATAAAGTTTGGTTCAAAGTGATGGTCATATGTTAAACTCATTTCGGCTGAGGCGTCCATTTTGGCCGGCGGATGGGGTCATCAGATATAATTCTGAAACGGACCCACCAAAGTACGGTTCCAATTAAGCAAGTAGTTCCAGACGAGAAGATTTTTAAATTAATTTCCCATAGGGTCCTATGTTAAAATATGTAAGGCTGAGGTGGTTATCTTGGTTGGCGGTTGGGGTCGTCGGATATAATTCTGAAACTGACCCACCTAAGGACCATTCCTCAACTTTGGTTGCAATTGAGAAAGTAGTTCTGAATGAGAAGATTTATAATAAATTTCTCATATGGTCCTAAGTTTAGCTAAGTCCAATTGAGGCGGCCGTCCTGGTTGGCGGGTCGGTTCATCGGATATAATTCCTTATTGACCTTTTAAAAACAGACACTGCATCAATTAAAGTATGGATGAATCAATTTTTTTCCACTCAATTTATTTTATTAGTTTATTAAGTGGCACTCGTTGTGTTAGTCAGTAGACAAAGCCGGTGTATAGTTACAATAAATGTTTAACGCAAACGTGCGTTATACTATAACTCAGCTAGCTGTTGTGAAAAGATTCAGCCAAACATTATGTTATATCAATGCACAAGATACCACACCTGCTTCTGCCAGTGCGCATGTTCTACTGTTGTTAAACAATACTAATAGAAGACAAAACTGGCTTTTTGTATCCTTTTACAATAATTGATGCACTAAACAAATAGACAATCGCTTTTAATTTACTGATTTTAATGTAAATTTAATATTCTGATTCGAATATTTCATGGCCCCGTACTTACTGAGTGAGATCCATCGTCTAGGATTCTGATATCACTGTTTATTCGGTTTTGTCTGTCGCTCTTTTGGTTACTCTCAATAATTATGAAACTGACATTAGATCTAGTTCCAGCATGTCTGTGGAGTCCGGTATAAACACTTATTACGTATAAGTATTCATCAAACGGTGCATTATCTATAAGGTACGAAATGGCCCACTGAAAAAAGAAAATTATTGAAAGGACATGTTTTACATTATCTGTTTAAATCTGTTTTAAAAAGGTTCATGGACTTTTTTTTCTCATATTACGATAAATATCTGGATAAAATATATGTGAAAAATAAAATTCGAAGAAGATTTTCAGAAGCTAATATCTCGCCTGCTCTCGGCTGTTGTCAACACATGAGCTTATGTTGCAAATTAGTAGTGAAAAATCAAACAATGTCTCTATAAAACTAACAAAAACCAGGATTTAAAAAAAATTCATATATCTAAATATTTAGAAGCAAGCCTCATTAAAAGTAAGTCCAGCTATTTGTCAAAATATAGGGAAAGAGGGAATAAATTTGGCAAAATAGCTGAAACTTTTTCACCATTAATAAACGACTAAGCAAGTTGCAAAGAAAATTAATGGTGATTGACAACTCATTAGCAGTGCTCATGGTAAAAATGAAAATCCGGTTAAAAACAATTACAATAAGCACAAACATCACAATACAAAATAAACATGGGTCAAAACTAAGCTATTGGTTATTTCTGCATTAGAACGGAGAAATTTGTTGACGATTTTGAACGAAAAGTATGAAGCCATACATGTTATAAATTGTGCCAGGATAAAAATTCTGGCTTTCAGTCGGCAGTTTGCATTTAAGGTAGAGATGACGCCTTGGAATGCGCATATAACATAAAAAAATCACTGTATTTATTCACCTTTTTTTAAATTTGTATATTAAATAATTATTTTTGCTGTGACAACCGGGGACTCTTTTCTCAACCTACAATCCGACATCTCCAAATTCAAGTCTCTTTTCACCTTCCACCTGATGTGTATTGTTTTGCAACTGTTCCCGTTTGAAGAAGAATTCACTTAAAATTCCCTAACAAAACTTACTCAAGCATTTACTTCAGTCCGGGTTTAAGTACTTCTTTTTTCTACGACGTTTGACTTTCGGATTTCCTTTGTTCTGTTTCTAATGCTGCTGAGGAGAGGTTACTTTTTGAAATATGAATAAGCATAAACCAGTTTACCATATTTACCCAAGGAGTGTTTAACGGCACAGTTCTCATATCTGTTTGACATGAAGGTTACCACAAATTGTTTTGAATGTATTTGCGGTATTTATTTTAATTATAAACCCCTGAAGCTACAGAGAGGTTTTGAAAACTATTGCACGTAATAGATGTCCTTGTCATTGGATTTTGATTTCTGTTTGGATGTGTTTTGGTTTTTAGTACATTTTTATTATGTTTGTATTTCAGATTTCTTTCATGTGGTTATAATAATGCGGATGATAGTTTTACACCATGAAATAAGAATAAAACTTCACCATAGATACCAAACATTGCTAAACTTGCATTTTTTATACTCATTCCATCATACTTCATTTTTTTTTGTCTTTAACAACCACCTAAATAGGATCTTACCCTATCTTGGTCACGTCTGTCTTGTCGGAAGGCCCAGACACAAAGTAATAGGTACACTAACACAAGGGAAACAACTGTAGCAAAGACAGCAGCGTTGTCTTTCAAGTCAAACTTGGAGAACACACTACTGAAATCTATTGTGTTTGGTGGCACATAAAATGTGCTAGCAAAACTGTTCCCTGGTGGATTGGAGCACTCACATACAGTCTCATTTATCGTTGACAATGGTGAAAGCTGTGACAAATAAAACATAATTATAAAATTAATACAAAAAGTACGTAAATATTTGGAGCAAAATTATATAAAACTAGTACTAATTGTAACGATATTGTTGCAGATGTTAACAAAATTGGTTATAAATATTTTTCTTTCCAAGTTTGGACCGATAGAGTAACTAGACCAATTTAAATAAGATCATTATGTCTAAAAATATAGTGTATTACTGTGTTATTTTTCAAAAATTTAATCATGCACGAACAACTTGATTAGGGAAGGCTGCAGGAATTTCGATGACAAAACAAAAACATGCCCAAGACACAAATACTAGCTCCATACCCCAAATCTTAACCAACATATTAAAAAATAGTTTATTCGTCGTTTTGTTCTTTGTTTTGACAAGCCAAACATGTACTGAACCGCAAATGAAACGTCGCAGTAACTAGAGGTAAAGATACCATAATGAATGCATACTTTTTCTTAATCGACGTTCATTGTTAAAAATCACGTTATTGTCCTTCATTAACTGTTCATTTTCTCACTGTATTATAGGATCAATGAAAAATACACGTCACCAGTCAGTAGCGTGTTTGTCTTCTATTATTGCTGATAACGGCCTGGGATCGTCTGGAATGAATTAGGTGGTAAAATTAATAGATACCCTAGAACACACCAGTAGAAGAGATTCGTGAATTTGCTTAGTTGTTCCGTTCCTTGACGAACATTGTTTTCAGTTTCTTTGAATTTAATCCCACATATGTTCGACGCAGTCTAGATCAGGACTAAAAACAGGCCAATGCCTAATCATATTTTTGCGCTCAGTTATAGAAAAAAAAACTTTGTTAATCTTACAAGAGTAAGAATTCCATTGTCCTGTTTTATGTGGGGTTTGATGGGTTCCAAATGTGGCATAACATGTTGTCAACGAACTTGATTGATATAGCATGTTGTATGGACACAGTTTTCTTTACCTGGTCAAAGTTTTTGAAGACCCTTATTTCTGGTTTAAGGCAAATGCGCTCCTCACAATAATGCTTAGACCTGCCGATGCGACCGTTTCCATTATGCAGTTATCCGCATATATTTCGTCCTGTGTTCTCCAGATCCGTTTCCTGCCATATGCATTTGAAATGCAGTGACGGTTTTACTCGGAAAGATAACAATCCTACATTACTAATGCCACCAATTTTGACGATTAGTGACCAACTCTAGTGTTAACGCCAATGTCGATGTGTGCGAAAAGGACCTTCTGCGGCAGGATGACGATGATTAAGATAACGACTATTCAACCGACGCCAAACTGTATAATCACTACTTGATCTCTGGTTGTTGTCAATTGTTATTGTATGATGAAGCGATACTGTTGTAGCTGTGGATTCACCACTACGGTAAAGGTCATTTGTACTTTGTGAGCACGGATATTTTCGTCAGTAAAATCAAGATTTACGTCCGAAAAGATTAAAATACAATGCAGTTATCTCCATTCTAATGCAATTGTAATTCAAAACCTTTGATATATATATAAATAAACGGTGAAAAAGAAATTCCGCGAAACGTTGTGGACGTTTTCCGCTGATTAACGTCATAGAAGCAACAAGACGTCATTTGAAGATCG
>JARWCS010347390.1:0-11228 GCA_034783895.1 Geukensia demissa | reverse complement strand
AGCTATCACACAACAAAAAGTTAATACAATGCTTAATATGCATAACTTTATCTTCCGTTTTATAGATGATATTTTCTCACTCACCACTAAAAGACTCAGTGATTTTCATCACTTCATCTATCAAATATGGGCTTGAAATAAATGACACAACAGACATTATAAAATTTTTAAAAGAAATGAGAAAAAAAATATGTAGCTACAGGTAAGTATTAAATAGAACGCCCTACAGTTGATTAGATAAAAGAGCTTCTATCTTTGTGAAACATTACAGTATTGACAAAGTTATGTGTATTTTAAGCCAAATAAAAAAACTCGTTGAATATGTATACTGTTATCATTTAAAAACTGATACATGTATGTTGTTTTTCTTTGTCTTGCTTTGTTACCAATATTGTGTTTTGTTAAGTCCGAAAGCCACTTGAAGCTCGTATAGTGCCTAATTAAAAGTTGTCTCAAAGTCTGTATCATAACTTGATCTTCATCTTAAATAAGACAGTGAGGAGATATCAAACGAAACTATATCAAAAACGTGATGGCTTCAACTTTCCGATAGTCGACTTCACTTTTAATAGCAGTAACATTTCAGCTGCCCTGGCATATGGCGAATGGCGGAAAAATATTGCGGCTCATAAGTTTTTCAAGGACATTTTTTCATTATTAAAGGTTTATCACATTTTATGTGAACTCTGAACTGTATTAATAGTCCACTGATTTTTTTACAGCAGGATACTTTTATGAAATTTTGACGAACGTGTTATGATAATTCGACCTCAGACTATGAAATATTGACCCTCATGTAATGATATAAAACCACTAGATAATGAAATTTTAACACCCTGCTTTAACTCAATATTGTAGACAAATGTGACATTTTGAATGATATTTTTCACAAATGTAATATGTTGAATGATATTTTTAAGACGGCAAGATCTTAATCTGCCAAAAGTTCCATAATGGCCAGTCACGAAACCATATACATTTTGAGTTTGGAAAACATGCATATCTTTTGATTTCAAAAGTACAAATTTGAATGCAATATATATTTGTCCCACATATCTATACAATAGACATGCCAAAAGTTTTAAAAGTGGACATTTGCGATGTAATATAAACTTTGAATTAGAATAGCGTAATCAATAATAATTCAAAAAACAAGATGTGTATGCCTCACAGCAAATATTTCTTTGATCGGAGAGTTTCACACTCTACATATTTGCCGAAATATGATACGACATAAATTTTTGATTCAGAAAAATAAGTGAACAAATATTTTTATATATTCACAAAAAATTACTTTGGATGTTAAATATATCGTAAGCGATGATGCTTTTATGACCACAGGCAAATGACCATTGGTTTGTTTTATTTGTAAATATTTACAAAACATTTAAATCAAATACACAGAAGTTACAAATATCTACATGAAAATAAAACAATATGGGGTAAACATCAGAGCGATTGAACTCCAACCACGAGAAAACAGAGTAATTTACAAATCTAGAGGTCTTAATTATTTTTCAACATCGATCAATGAATAAGTATTCGCTTGTCTTATCCCGCGGAGGTCTTTAAAACATGTAAGAATCCGCAAGTTGTAAAAATCTATAAATTCATCCATTAAATCGGTTTTTAAATATGCCAACAAGAATTAAAGGATGCTACCGACACAGAAATTATCTGCTACATACCTATATTTAAATTTAACCATTTACAGAAAGAGCAGGTTAATGATATAAGAGACGATTCTGTCATTGTAACGTTACGTTGATGTGTAGCAACATTCCAAACGCAACTCCATACGGAGTGTATATTTCTAAGTTGAACCGCTACTTCAGGAATTGTGCCTCCTACCAGGATTAAATAGTAGTTCTGCTGAAAAGAACGCTATTAAACCAAGGATTTCTCAAGTCTGCACTCCGAAAATTTGTCAGTCGCTATAATGATTTTGTTGTCCGGTACGTAAGATCCATTCCATAAATGGTACATTTAGTGAATATCTTCTCACTATCCTGCCGTTCCTATACCAGTTTTGACTTACATCAATTGTGATCAAACACCGGCTTTGACGACTGAGTGACACGACATGTCAGCTAGTGTAGCAGGAGATGCTTACCATTTAATAACATGACAATGATTTTAGACATCAGTTTCAAGCACTTATATGTGGCAAATTTTGCAGTACACATTACGTTTAGCAGTTTGTGTCTGGGTTGAAAACACTTATAATCTTTAATAGCTGTAAAAATTGATTATTAGAACTTTATTTGATTTTCAGATAATTGAAAGTATACATGTGTACTTTCCTTTCTCGAATAGGACAGATCTACGCTTAGTCAAAGAAATCTAGTTATAAACGTTAATAAAAATGAGGAAAGATATATTTTCAACACCCATCTACTTCATCTTTATATCAGAATACTTTTCTCTAACCTAAATAAATGCATTACAGCTTGAAACAACACAATGTACATAGATTCATATATTTGATGTTACTGCATTTCTTATACAAACTTGCCTTAATTTGTTTATAGAAAACCTATATGTTTACCTGAAGAGGGTGACAAATCATTTCAAGAATTTAGGGCTATAAATATGAAACGCTAATAGTTAAACTGAACATTTATTATTCTATAATTTCTTGTTTTAAAAATAACAACATGAGAAAATATTAAACAAAATAAACCAAAAAATACGATTTTTAGAAAATGCTTTAGGGCATTTCCTTTCCCCGTTTGGTTCCCATGCATAATTATTAACTTCCCTATTCTCGAAAACTGTATTTCAAATACGATTGACACCTCGGTCTACTCAACATGAAAGTTAGTATTATACTTTGTTGTTTAATTGGATTATCTGAAGCTAATGAAGGTTTATGTACAAGACAGGAAAGGTAGTTAATTGATAATTTGTTTGTTTTAAAAAAATAGGTATAAAGATGTAATAAGGACAATTCTGTAGCCAAAACAATTAATAAGAAATAATTGGAACCAAGGTAAGATTCAAGGTAATGTTTAGGTGTTGAAAGGGTTTATAAATAAATATCTAAGAATTTACACATTTTTTAAAAGATATTTCTAAGGTTTATAATTGATGAAAATGCAAAGGATTTTAGGAATTACAGAAGTTCGGATGTCTGTACAAAAATCGATTGAATTTTTATACTTTGACAAAAAAACCTATATTTTGCTGTTAAAAAATTACAATTAAATGTCTATGTCACGGAAGTCGTTATCAAGCAACGGCTAGTGCGAAATCCTACAATCTCTGTTAATTATATAGGGAAAAAACTACTTTTTCTCGATATACAGTACATAAAACGATAGAATTACAAAATACAATAGTAATAGGTAGCTTTTATCATATATTATCAGTAAATAAAAAGGAAAATTAGGATCACCGAACTCGTTTTCTTGCAACATTAATAAATCTATATTTCTGTAGTGCAATCCATTATAAAATAAAGTCATTGGAGTTACCTCCCTAAGTAACGTGTAATTTCTAAAATTTAAAACGCTCTTTAGCCTTTGTAAATGCATAAAAAACGATTATGTCATTAGATGAAGAATTAAAATTTTTTATTTAGTTTAAATTTCGTAACAATATTTTCTTTTTAGAGATAATATTTGCAACTATAGAAAAAGTCAACACCTCAAGTTTTCGATCCAAGATGGCGAAAGACGCCCGAACATCCTTAAGTGTAATAAAATGACAAACATGACTTTTTTCTGTAAAATGACAAGTTTGTGGTGCATTTTTAACTAAGAAACACAGAGTACATGCAAGTAAAACATTTACATTCATATGGAATGTTTAATTTATCAATTTATAAAGAATAGAATATCATATAATTGGTTGTTGCATGCGCTAGACATTTACAGTGCAAAAACTCTTCAAATACAAGCTAATTAAGGGAATTAAAAAATAGATAGGCTTTTTGGTTATGGTATTATTTTATCTATAATGACGTTGTGGCTTCTAAAATTTCCATGTTCTATTTAAGTGTGATTGAAATGGTGAAATTATATTAAAATTTAGACCAATTCAGCCACATATGCACCTTGTTTTTTATTAAGACTGCTAAAAAACAATTCTTATTTATCTTTGACAACACGAATTTTTATTGCTGTAAGATCACAAATAGGAAAACTTTATTCTCCATGGTTATCTAACACGAGAACATTTTTTCCAAGAATCTTTTCAGGTGGCAAGTTCAGTTATGTTTATAAATCCTACTGTTGCTCAGCCAGCATGATTTTTATTGATGGAAAATGTACAGGTCAGAATTATTATTTTATGTGTTTTACCAGTATTTTAAGGTCAAAATGTGATAATAAATGTCTTGCATTATCTATGAGTTTTAACAAACCAGTAAAACAAACCCAAAAAACTTACTTCAAGGAAAATTCAACGGGTTTTGACAGCTGAAATCAGAAATGACATTTATTTATGAGATTAACCGTTAGAACTGCTTAAAGTTATAATTATAAACGAATGTACAAATAATACAACAACGCTATTGGTCTGTGGTCATTCATCCTTTTATTCTATAACTTTAAAGGGAAAATGGATGCAAAAATCACACCTGGAAACAAATTTATTGGCATAGTGTGCAAGTGATAATTTGGTAACAAATTTATTTGTCAGATTTATTTAACATGATATGCGAAAAATAAAATGGATTATTAAAAAAATCTCTCGGAAATGTTTCGAAATATAACGCACAAAAAGTGGTCCTTGTCGCTGGATTTGGCTTCTTATACGGTTTGCTTGGACTTAAATACGTGTTTGTTTCTTGGATTTCTTATGTTTTAGTTCTACTTTTGCTGACGAGAGGTTATATAAATAGTTTGCAGCATTGCAGATTTGCAATATTTAAAAAAAATGAATTTATGATATACAATTACATATGGAAAATATATTACAGAATGCCCAGATGGATACAGAGTAAGCAAAAATACATCATGCATAAGGTGTGCCGACAACACTTATGGAAAACAATGTTTAAACACATGCAAATGTCAACAACATGAGAGGTACAAATGCACTTATTTTGTTGATTTACTTTTACCTTAAAAAAGAAAAGCAAGATGCTTGAGTCAGGTTAATGGGCCCTGAATTCATGGATCGAACAGAATAACAGATATAAACTACCTATGCCCTAGGCTATAGATAATAATATTTGATAAACGTCTATAAAGGGTTAAATCATATACAACAATGCATAGACAATTCTTACAATTTAGTTTTTTAGGTGGAAGACAACACATTTAGTTTTGAGTGTTGAATTTTGAATGAGGAAGGATGGCAGTATTTGTTTGAACTTTTTTGAAAATGGGTGGGGGCTTAAATAAATTTTTAAGGCCATTTAGATGTTACAAATATATGATAATTGAGTTTACAATGAACAATGGACAGTAAAGGTAAGAACAACGAACACCACTGCAATATAGGTTCCTAGCTCGCGACAAGCTCATAAAGTATGTAGAGTATAATATATATTTAATCCAAAGAACACACTAATCAAAGATCTTAAAATAGTGTTATACATATAAACCTGATGGATAAGTCATAACTGGATGAACATTTACGAGCATTACTTTAAACATTGTGAGGGAAGTTAGGTGCTTTTCAGTGTTTTATACAATTTTAAAAGGATAAGTTAAACTTATGTTAATGAAAGAATTAAGTAAAAATTTAACTGATTTATGGTAACGGAGTCATTTCTTAAAAATGTTCTGGTAATACAAATATTGCGTTCATTAACATTTAACAAATCACTGGACTTACGGGAAAAACAATCATGTTCATAAATGTAAAAACCTTTTGAAGGAACAATTAACAACTGGAAATAAAAAAATGGTGGTGATAAAATATTTGTTACATTGAACACAATTTTATTCTGTAGGTGTGACCCTGTTATGGGATGTACTCTCATCGCATTAGGTATATTTCTTCTTTATTTATCAAATGTTAATCTTACAGACGATGCATTGATTTGTCTTTCACACAATCAATTTAAAAAATGTTTGACCTGTTCGTATAACTTTTGCCCTATTTAGCAATTAAAGATGCTTCATTTGTCGATAACACAGCATAAACTTAGCAAGTTTTGTCGTTGACTAAGGTGACATCAATTAGCCATTGAGATTATGAACATTGCCATGTTCAGCTACTCCAACTTTGAAATAAACAATCACTATATCAATGCCAGATATTCCAAACAAAGAATAAACAATAAAAAATGTAAATATTACTGATTTGTTTTAATAAGAACTTTTCTCTGCTTAAGACGTGTGGGAAATAATGACATATCATAATTTTTTAAAGTCAGCATACGTTTACCTCCACATTTTTAACATACCAATACATTTCAAAGTAGATTGATTATGTTTCGTGGAATGCGTTCCCACGTTACCTACTCACGATGTCAAGGTGTAATATGCAAGCTTTAAATCTTGATATAATATGTAATTCTAGATGTTTCAATCACACTGTCTCCAAGATATGAAGATGATGAATATACTAGATTGCCAACTGTAGATTCAAAACAAGACCTTCGCACTCAGAGCAATGTCACTGTCTTTTCAGATTTTGGTACGTAGTTAACTCTGCGTTATACATAGCTCATTTTAATTATCGCAAAGTAAATGATTGGTAGCGTTTTTTAATTAAAATTTGAATTATTTTTATTGTTTTTAGATCTTGTGTACATTTATGACACCGGAAATAAACTTTTTTGAAACAGATAGTTTATTAGAATTGGTAACCATTTTCAGTGCTTAAAATGTTGATCACGGAATCTTTAGAGCAATTTCTTTTATGCTTTTACATATACATATATACATGCTATACGCAGTTTTATATTTCTCACACACTTTTTATTGTTTTATACTTCGGAGAAATTGAAATTACGTTTTTCTTTGCCATTTGGTCTGTAACGGTTCTCAAACATGTGAACTATTTAACTCCAAATTATTGTGCCTGGCAGTGATTATAAGGAGTCACCCATCCTGTGTACCTATTTAAAATTTATGGTAAAGAGTGGTTAAGTATAACCTCTTAGCAAAAACATTATGGTAATATCTAGAATCTATTAATTCCTAATTTGTGTTTTCATTCTCTTTAGCAGTATTCTTTGAATTTACCCACAACCCCTTTTTTATATTTTCTCAAAATTTAACTTGAAAGATTGATATTATTCATTTGTATTGTAAATGTCTTCTTTGTTAATTTAGCATTTAGAATGGTAGCTGCTTTGTTGTTTTAAACGGTTGTGATAGTTTTTATTCTTTATAATGGAACATAGCAAAGCAGAAAAAATTATGTGTCAGTGTGATCGTTTTGAGAACTTATCATTTGAATATCTGGCGCGAAAAGGATTGCCATAGGTTATGTTTTAATAATTCAATCAAAATAACAAGAATTACATCAAAATTTCTCCAATAGCATTTTTCGATTATATAAACATACTGTCCTTGGATTAAAGGATTAAGGTGTTAGGGTAGATTAACACACGAGAGAAAAAAAATTTCACCGAATGTGTTAATCACCCTAACAATTCATCCAGGTGCAGTATCTTTTGTATTATACTGAATGCCCAAATACCTGAGATAATTATTAAATTATTAATAGTATCAGGTCATAAGATAACTGAAAACAGTTTACTAACATTAACTATTTTCATAGTCGGATCAGATTACAATATTTTCGGATCGGCAATCTTCGGGTCAAGGTGGGTTATGATATTTAGATCTTCGGAAATTTTCGGGTCTTCTAGGATGATAGTTTCAAACTTCGTATTAATTTGGGTGATTTCGGCAATGTTCGGGTAAAGTAGGGGGATAATTTCAAACTTCGTGTTAAGACGGCTGATAATTTTAGACATTGTCACGTGTTGCTAAAGAAGGGGCGGGGTTTAGTAGTGTAAGTAAAAATTAACAAATGCTGCTTTTCCAATGAAATGAAGGGAGAATGCCAGATATGCGCAAGAAGTATAAAAAATAAAATTATAAAGACAAAAGGGTAAATGTCCAGTAAAATGGAAAATCTGACAAAAGAAAATAAACGCGAGTAGCGAAAATCCTTCAGTTTAATAAAATGCCCCAAGCAAATATTCGTGTGATTGACTGTTTGATTGTTTGTTTTGTCGGATCATTCAATAAAATGTCAGTTTATTGAGACAGTGGGCTGATTATATGTGGGAAGTCGTAATAGCCTGAAAAACCTCAAAATAATGACAATTTAGTCGATATATATCATTGTGATTTGTTGTCGAATAAGCATGGTGCATTAGCGTTGCGAAAAGTCTATTCACACCTGGACCGTCCTAACATCAGGAAAATTGTTTATCTTAAGAAAATAGCTAGTTTTATAACCGCGGGCTTCATTTAATTTCATATTTTCTTGAAGTTAAACAATTCAATATGTAAAACGTATACATAAAAGAATAAGTCTAATTTATTATTAATGTAATTCCAGTTAATTAACATGCTAGTGACGAAGTTTAAATCTATAATAATTGCAGGTATGAATTCATGGTTAATAATAACATCCAGCATTGCCGGATTCTTTTTCCTGTTTACAACCTGCATGTGTTTCGTCATTTGCCGATGGCGGAAAAAATATAATATTCGTTTGGCTCTGAATAATCCAGAAAACGCTGTTTCACAAATTAATTCTTGTGTGGAAAGTGAAAAAACTCACGAGTTTGTATATGACGAAATAGACGAAACAAACATGCTACAAGAATTAAACTTTGAAACTGCTTCAGCTGAGGAAAATCGAACAAGTGCAAAAAAATTAACAAGGACAGACCCACAGCAAGATGGTGAATACGTGAACGTGAAAAGCCCTCCTATCAGTAACAATGTCATTGAGAAAAACAACGATTATGGAAATATCGTCGTTCGAATGTCACAGATTGGGGAAGGGAATACGAAACACGAATATGAAAAACTCAAGGACTTCAAATTCTATAAACAGCTGCAGCAAATTCATCACATTAGATAGAACAATTAAAACGCACAAAGGCAAGCGAAAAACGTTTTCACAACTGATTGCAAATTCAATGTTTTGTTACAATTTCTTTTGCGTTGTTGTGACATTTTGTCATTTTTGTCCATGTTATTGATATAAAAATAGGAGATGTGGCATGATTGTCCATGAAACAGCCACCCTTCAAGTGGCAGTAGAATTTTAACTTCTACAGGTCCCATTATGGCCTTCAACAATGAACCAGAGTCCATACCATAACGGAAGCTGTAAAAGGCCTTTGTCTTGTTTACATCGAGTTCAATGAAGAACAAACTTCTTATAACTTATTTGTAATTTTTTTTCAGTTTCTTCGGCATCCTCATGGGTTAGTAGTATTTGAAGACACTATATACTGGACAGATAGAGTTGCTGGGCAGGTCTCACAGTGCAATAAATTTGATTGCTCTTCAAGGGAAGTAACCATAAGTCGCATCAGTAGACCACTAGGTGTCGCTGTTGTTCATCCTGTTCGACAACCACAAGGTATGCTGTAGTGTCTCTATTGTTTATATAGATCTATTTTACTGTGTTATAAATTAGACAGACTAATATCGGATAGTACAACCTCCAACAACATCACTAATTTTTGTATGTCTTCAGATTTCCAAGCAAGCCTCAACATAGCCATAGCCATATTGACAAAATTTTATGGATTGCAAAGTGTGACAGAAAAACAGATATATTTTCACCATACTTCTACAATCAAGAGCTCGCTTTGCTTGCTAATTATAGTATTTAAACTCTGTTACCACAAAATTATCTTACCTAAGTTTTTATTTTCTACATTTGGTACTAAAATCAGATGCTGAGGTCTTCTAGGTGATTTAATCATATACTTGGGATATTAAATCTGTCATTCTTGATGGGATTTGAAATTTGCAAAACCAAATGGGTATATTAATCATTTGAATTTACAGCAAAAATAATTAGCTTGTTGAAAGATAACAGTTTACTAAAGATTTTCAATTTTATTTTTAATGCAGGAAAAAGTCCTTGTGAGAAAGCTCCATGCAGTCATCTTTGTCTTCTGTCTCCAACAAAGAGCTTCACTTGTGTTTGTCCTGTTGGAATGACCTTGGACAAGGACAATCATCGCTGTATTACAACTGGTTTGTATACAAAAAATTCATTTATGATTTGGAAACTATAATTTGGAATATTTTGATATATAATGTTTTTTATTACATAATGATTTTATTTCAGAATAATCATTGGATGAAAAAATGTCACTGGACAAATTGTAATTTCTGACATTGTTGGATTAAAAGTCATATTGACTTACTTTCACTTTCACTACTTATGTTATAAAACAGTTATAATATTTATATAGGTCAATATGAGTTTAATGGATCTAAGGAATCAATATTTACCTCAGCCTACAGCTTTGGTTGATATTAATTTCTTAGGTCCGTTAAAACTCATATTGGATCTTTGTCCATTATTGAAGGCATTAGTGCTGCCTGTAGATGTTTTTTTTTTTTAAGTTCTTTGTATGGCTGTCTCATAGACAATCATACCAAATCTCTCATTTATATACATATACAAAGATACATGGGATCCTAATAATGTCAACAGGATTTACCATAGTAAAATCTTCATTTATTATGACTTACTTGGGTTCACAATATGTTTTAAACACAAAAATAACAACATCACAATGATATTTGTGAAGCATATCATCAATCAACAGCATTTTTGTGTATTTTTTGTACATATTTACCATATTAGAATTGAAAGAATTCCCACCAGCCATTTTTTTTTTATTTAATCATCCGCTCTCTTTGTTTACACCCAAAAAACTCCAGCCCATGGTAAAATCAAAACCATGGCCATGCAAAATTAATTTTCTGGTTCTGAAACAAAATTCTTTGAAATATGAGGGAGGCATTGTTTTTTTTCTGTTTTATGGTAGAATAAAGTGACATTGAGGTCTTTTACATAATGATCAAATCTCAAAAAATGACAAAAGAGACCTATTTTTTACCCCTTTCTTAGTAATGCCTCATTGAAATATTTTAAAGAAAGAGGAAGGGTCTGAGATCCAGAGAATTTAAATTTTTTATTGCCCTATAAAAAAGTTGACCTCTGACTTGACAGAAACACACCCACAAATGACTCCCACTTGGTGTTGCCACTGCACTATTAGGTTTTTGTTTTGTTACATTGCTTGTTTGGCAAAGTCCACTCATTAGGAA
>JARWCS010347379.1:797-11229 GCA_034783895.1 Geukensia demissa | reverse complement strand
GAAAAAATCAGTCCTTTCTAGTAAAATTTTAACCCGCTCCTAGGAAAATCGTCATTATTTATACGTTCCTAAAATTTTTCGACCTAGAGGTTGTACCCCGTGACTCTAGACGTTGTGGGCTTTAAATTTGTAGAAACTAATGTTACGTATAAAGGAATTCAATTTAATAACATTAAAAATTATACAGCAGAACCAACTCTCCAACAACAACAGCAACAACAACAACAACAACAACAATAATAATAATAATGATAATAATAACAATAATAATTAAACGCGAATAAACTTTCAATAACTATTGACTGAATGAACAGGTAGCTATTTTACATTTATATGTATTTGACGTTAAATATCTTGCATTTTCATGTATGTAAATTCCATGGTTTACCTTTAGAAAATTTGATTGTTAAGAGCTAACAATTAGGACATCATTTTATTTAATTTTTTAAACATAATTCCTATGTTTCGGTTCTAATACTACTGATGAGAGGTAACTCCTTGAAATGTACATATAGCATGCCTAAATTTTCCATATTTATTTAACATTGGTAATTTTGTATTGTTTAAACACAGTGATTTTGTCGCATACTAGTGATTAGATTATTACCTGTATTGAAAATCCTCAACGGCCTCTGCCAGATGGGACGAAGTTCGGAAGTATTGAATTGGACGTGACCTTGTTATTCACTTTTCTCTAATGTGTATGTGATTTTAAAGCCTCTCGACCGGTTGCTAAAAAGTGACATTCAAGACCACGTGCAGTTAAGTAGACTTAAACGACGTGACAATTCAGCAAGGACATATAGACAATGTTTTAACTTGAAAAAATCCAGGTTTTTATTTTCTCAGAAATTATATTTGATATCTAATTTGAAATTGTTATGATGTTGCTTCGAAATAACATTCAACGTTTGATAACATTGACCTGTATATCATCGAATCTGCTTTTTAGTAAAATTACATCCAGTTTGTGTTTTCTCTAGTATTAGATATCTTGTAATGCATTTAGTACTAGATATCTAAATGCAACTTGTCATGAAGTTGCATGTGAATAACACTCTTGATTCGGAGGCAAATTGAAATTACCTTGACCCCTAAGTCATGTAGATCCTCAGTTGCTTTTACTACGAAAATGGTGTTTATCGAAAGTTATGTCGTAATGTTATGTTTATCTCAGAAAGTTTTCTGGAAACCTAAATGAAATAACTTTTAGCATTCCAACGGTGGAGTATTTTCTAATAAGACTTTCGAACATGTTGTGACTATAAGTAAAGGAGTCAAAAGGTAAATTATATTCGTATCAAATGTGATGTAATTTCAACTTTAAAAAATTCCTGGAAGTCTCTTACACCTTTAATCTCAGTTTGAAAAAGTACTTGACAATTGGAATCATAAGATACATTACAATAATATGAAAATGAAAGGATATGTGGTAAATATCAGAGTGAATGCACACCCCACCACGAGAAAACAGATTGAATTTTAAAAATAAAGTTGTCTCCACAAGGTTGAATACTACGCCTTGTGAAAAGCTCCAAATCGCCCCAAATAAAAAATTGGTACATGAACAATAAAACTGCTCTTACCTAAATGTTATCATAAATGCGCATGTAACAAAAACATTAAACACAAAGACAAACCTATGAGCACAATTCTTGACTTCATCACCTGAGATATGTGGCTGGGCTTCACTTGTTTAGTGGGTGCCTTACCCTTGCCCAAATATTGGTCAAAGGAAAACACCAAAGTAAACAAAACCAATATCCTATGAACTATAAAAATCAAACAGAAAGTCACCTAATCCGACTAGAGAGTACATGAATGACAATAAATATACTTAACAAAAAATACATGCAAAAAGAAGACACCTCTCTAATGAATGTTCGCAGTTACTGAAAGCAAGCTCAAGTAAGATTCCTGAAGATAACATGGAACAGACGAAGTATAAAAATCAATCAGAAAGTCACCCAATCCGACTATAGAGTACCTTAATTACAATAAATATATATACGCTTGTTACTAAAGTTAAGTTTGATAATATACTTTAATAAAGAAAAAAGGTAAAAGGAAAAATCTGTAAATACTAGTTTTGATGATATTATCAAACCATAGCGAAGAGCTAAAATAGAAAAAAATTGTGAAGATGTCTTCTCTAAACTCCCCATATCTGAAGAATTGTGTCGAATGTGAAAATTAATATTGACCTCGGGAACTTTTCAAATATATTAGAGCTATTTAATTCTGATGCAATCATTCTAAAACATAAAAATTCCAAATTAAAAAAATGAAATAAAAAGCAGCTGAAAAAGTCAAAACGTTGTCATAGTTTTGATAAAAGATGGAAGATTTTGCGCATCTTTACTTCTAATAAAATGTGCAGCTTTTATTTTCCATTTCTGGAATAATTGAAGAATATTTTACGACTAACAATCTCCTTTTTGTAAAAATATAATGGGATACTCCATTGTCTTATAATAGAGATGTTACTGGAAACTTCTTGGAATCTAGACGTGGCAAATGATTCATTATCTAATATCAAATCGTTCCGTGCGAGAGATAATTACATCTGAATTGAAAGCAATTAAGGTTTTAGGTCTTTTTGTAAATTAAAACTTTGATTTATGTGTAAAGCGTAGGAATCTTTATCAAATAAGACAGAATTATTTTATCATTTAATTTCAGGTCAGTAAACACACAAAGAGACACCTCGAACATTATAGGGAGGATTACTACATTAAGGTTTTATTTAAGTAAACACTCTTTGAATTTATAAAAAAAAGATACAATTAAATATGCAAAGTTATTTACGGTAAAATTATGGAAATTACATTTGGTTTTTTCACCTTAGTGGACACACATTCGGTTTATATAAGAATTGATCACATTGTTTGGGGAAGGTCGAAGCTACCGTTATTGTCAGATTAACACAAATTCCAAAGCTCGAATCTCGTAAATTTACAATATAAACACCAGGTTATTGACAACTGGTTGGTTCTTCTTGCCTAATCATGATGAATAATAGTTCTGCTTATCTGATACTGGAATTAATATATACGTCTTAAGAAGATCAGTGTTTTGTTGTTAATTAGCTCTACTTTGACGTTAGTGTGGACCCGATGTTAGCTTATGTAAACTCTAATTGTTAAAAATATGTGAATAGAAGAAAGAACCACAAAATTACATACCTTATTAGTTGTCACAATCCCGTCTTATTTAGCAGCTACTCCGCAGTTAATGATATATAAGGTGCTTATACTTTAATTCAGATCTCATTAGTGTATAGAGAATTATGAATACATGAAAGTGTAAGAATGTATGAAATGTAAAATTATTACCATTATTGAAAACGTGTTGAGGAAAAGTAAGCATGGGGAAAACCGAAATACTGTAAGTTATTAACAAATCCACCTTCTGTCAAACAGAACAATATATATATACTATTTTGCTGCAATCACTTACTGTGTTATTGTTGCGGCATGACAACAACTGTTACAAAAGACTTGGGGAGTATCTATTCACCGGAGGTTTAGTTAATGGTTTTAGTAAATAAAGAAACATTTCGATAGCTGATTTTTTGTCTATGAAGAATTGTGAAATCGAATCGACAAAATTAGTTTATTCCTAAATGTAATTGTTACTGAAAAGAGGGAAATACATTTAGTTTAAAACGTAATAATCAATTAGAAGATTGCATGTTTTTATCACGTGTTCTGTCTTCCAATAATAGGAGTCAAAAGTATTGATAGGCTTACAATGTCTTAATTTGTATAACCATTATTCACGCTGTTAAAGCAGTCTTTATGGCTCTTAGTGTTTTTAAAATTTTGGCAGAACGCAATGGATTGTCCTCTGTTCGGTTTGGAAAGCAATAAAAAATTGGTCATAAAAATAGTTACATGTGCTAAGAAAAACTAAAGAATGCAACATATTTCTGATTAAGATATTATATATATTTTCAGAAAAAATGGAGAGCATTTTCTCGGATATATTTAATTACAGTGTGAAAGAATTCGAATATGTTGAAGTTATAAACATAAGTGAATCCTCGACGGTATCAAGGAAAAACGTTAGCAGTCTAAGAGATGAAGAACTAGCGAAAATTGAAGTAGCTGTTCAAGTTACAATTTTCATATTAGCGATTTTTGGAAACTTGTGTGTTTTATTTGCGTTATGGAGACGGAAAAGAAAAGTTACAAGAATGCATATATTTATCATGCACTTAAGCATTGCCGACTTATTCGTCGCTCTGTTTAATATTTTACCCCAGCTGATCTGGGACGTCACCAATCAGTTCGAGGGCGGAGATTTTTTATGTAGGTTTATAAAATACATGCAAGTTTTTGTTATGTACTTATCAACTTATATTCTCGTAATGACCGCCATTGATAGATATCGTGCAATCTGCCACCCGTTATCAAATCACACGTGGACACCAAGATTAGTAAAAGTCATGATAGGTGGCGCATATGTCCTTTCCGCTCTATTGAGTATTCCCCAATTTATAATCTTCAAATACCAGGAGCGAGTACATGGTGGACCCATGGACTGTTGGGTAAATTTTAATCCGATGTGGACTTTAGACCTATATGTTATTTCCTTTACGGTGTTAGTATATATTATGCCACTGTTGATTTTATTCGGTTGCTATGGTTCGATCTGTTACACCATCTGGAGAAAATACCGACTATCAGAAGAATCCGGTAACTATATTCAACGTGGTGGACTTGAGACTCCATCACCTGATACCAGATCGCCAAAACATTCATCACAGGCTATACTAACTTCCAACCGTCGTGGAACGTCCTCTGTTACTGTAATGTTACGCTCTCATTCTTTCAGAGGTTTTAGCAGAGCTAAATTAAAGACAGTCAAGTTAACGTTTGTAATAATTGTCGCCTACATCATCTGCTGGTCCCCGTTTTTTATTTCCCAGCTATGGTGGCTTTGGAATCCATCTGCACCAAACGATAGTAAGTAAATTAACGTTAAACAGGTAGGACCACCATTCCCAGCATTTAATTCACTGCATTAACTATTTTCTGCACGTTTGTCGACTATTTTCTGAACGTTTGTCAAAAACAGTACCTAATTTTATGTATAGTAAGTATATTGTTTATGTAATTTCAAGGTTTGACATTAATTTGACTGAAGCAGGTGAGTTAAAGTGAATATTCTTGCAAGTACATTGCCTTTGAAGCCTGTTTTTACACAACTTGTCTCTTTGTCACTCTTCATTTCAAAATTGGAACATGAAGTACACTCACCACCAAAAACGATTTTCTCTTGATGAGTTTTACATGTATTATTCTTCATATAATACCTGTACATGTACCATTCTGGTTCTTGGTTTTCTTCAAATTTTAAAGCAAATACGAACCCTGTGACCATTTTATTACTGACGACTTAACTTTGCCATATACCAAGGAGTTATTCCTTTAAAAAGTGCTTTAATTATCGTCATACAACCAAATAATTCACTCTCGATGATACACGGAAATATATGTTTATACATGTCATACCTCCGTAGCTTACTTACAGGCATCATGAGTGGCAATTTTTACTAACATTGTTGTGTCATGCTTTCCGAGTGTTTTGATTTGAAAACATAATATATGGGTTTAGAATTTTAAATAATTGTTTTCAAATATGTTACAAACATTTCAAACATTACGCCATGATCAATAGACCGTAAAATTAACAAAATTTGATAAAAGAATCCCCCCTCCACAAAAACACGTTTGTAACTACATTTAATTCTTGCGTCGCTAAAATATGAATCTGCCGCTACTACGCTTACTATACTCAAAATGCAAAAGTGCATAACACTTTTTTATTTGGTGTAAAATTAAATTTGCAATAAAGAGATAACCTCATTATCGAAATTGATGAGTTACAAGATTTCTTAATAAAAAGATATAAACGAGTGACTCATTCTTTGGAGTAAGGGGATTTGCGTCTCGGTTAGATTGATTTTTGTTTAGCTTTACGGACGAGATTATTTTCTTTTTGCATGTACAAGAAAATTTTATGCCATACTACTTTTTTGAAAGGTTCAACTCGGCCAGACTATTTTCAATTTTAAGGTTAAAATACGAATTGTAGGGTAATTTTCCAGTCATTAGCAGATCTTGTTCAAACTGAGTAAGTTCATGCCATGCTGTCTGTTCTTTAAATATATTTAAGTGCAAATTAGGCTCGATATACAATGTATTTTTAGGGAACTGTGAATCGTCTTAAATGAGATTATTTGTGCTTACGTGCGGATTTAACAAATGTTTTGTTTACTGAATATGAAAAGCGTCGTTAAAACATTACATCGTTTTTAAGTTGTTATCTCCGAGAGGTTTCCGTGATTTAAAAAAGGCCATTTTCCGCCAAAAACTTTTTACGTTATTCAGATACTCCGCTATAATTGTGAGTTTTTTTTTAGTTCTTGTGTAAATATTTTCATTTATTAAGAAACTTTTGAAGTTTCTAAAAATGATAAGTTGATGCATGGAAACTAGAAGTGAATGTAAATAAGACAAAAGTTCTGATTTTAATAAGTGTAAAATACGACAAAATTTGGAATTTAGACTTCAAGGTCAAGTATCAGAAAAAGGTCTTGTCTGTCTTCCGACTTAACGATTTCTGTCTGCCCCTTTGGTATCTTCGAATTCCTTTTAACTCATATTCTTATATTGGTTTGATATTTCAGTGTAATGGTAATTATTCTGATGCAAAGAAAAAGCTTGTCAATCAAACACAAAAGTCTTAATTAAGCATATATAGAATCATTAGAAATTAATCTATTCCAATTGATTTACAGCTTAAGCTTTTTGATTCTATGGTTGGACCAATATTGTTATATGGAATTGAAATCTGGGGGTTTGAAAATTTGAAAAATATTGAACAAATACTTTTAAATTTTTGCAAAATAATTCTTAGAGTAAGAACAACAAAGCCAAATTATATGGTTTATGGTGAATTACGTAGATTTCCATCGGAAATAACTGTAAAAATAAGTATGGTAACTTTTTGGAGAAAACGTTTATGTAATACAAAAATAAGTAGTTAAATTGTAATATAATTTGAAACAGAGCGGTCATTGTTCTTTTGAGTGGCTTGAATTCATTGAAACAATTTTTAATGATACTGGAATAAGATATATGTTTGCCAACCAAGACAGCACTGATTATAATGTGATTATTAAACAAACCTTACAGGATCAGTTTATTCAAAAATGGGTTAACGAATCTCAGTTATCTTCAATGTGGTCAATTTTATTTGAGTTTGAAAGAAAATTTTGGCTTTGAAAAATATTTGATAAAATTACAAGAAAATGCTAGAATTTAGATTACTAAATTACGTACATCAAATTTGACAAATCCAGTAGAATCTGGATGGTGGCACAATATCCCTGTTTATGAACGTGTGTGCCGTAAATGTAATGAACGTATAGGAGAGGAATACCATTAAATGTTTGTTTGTAAGTCTCTAGAATTATCATTCTTCAGAGATATATTCATACCAAAATATTACTTGAATTTTCCATGTAAACAAAAGTTAATAAGTATTGTAAGGTACTTTATATAGAAAAGTTGCTTAATTTATCCAAAAAAAATTATCAGTATATAATAAAGTTTGGCGGTTCATTTTGTCATGTTTAATATTCAATATTGTATATATGTACCTCATGTTACACATTTATTGTGTCTGAGCGTTATTCAATAAATCGTTGAATTCGTTAAAAAAATCGTTGTAACTACACCTAATTCTTGTTTCGCTAAAATATGAAACAGCCGCTACTACGCTTACTATACTCAGAATGCAAAAGTGCACAGCACTTTTTATTTGATGTAAAATTAAATTTACAATGAAGAGATAACCTCATTATTGAAGTGGGCATTTGCGTCTCGGTCATATTGTTTTTCTTTTACTAGCTTTACGGACGAGATTTGTACAAGAAAAATTTTATGCCAGGTTACTTTTTTGAAAGGTTCAACTCGGCAAGACTCGTTTGAAAAACGGTTAAGCAACGTGGGAGAACGTTGTCATCGTTCTGATATCGTATTGACGGCGTTGAACATGCCCGAAATCTTTTTTGTACGTTATGGAAAAGTTAATTTAACGCCTAATACGCGTACGGCGTCCTTTGCCGATCTGCTGGCATTGAGCTTGCTGAACGCTAGCTCAAGGTTATCTTCAGAACTGACGTATGTCAACATATGATAAACATCTTTCTTACTTGCAATATGGGATATCCGAACGCACCAAACTTACATAAAGCGTTCATATAGCGTTAAAAAAACGTTTCTAAGCGTATTGGGTAAAACGCTCGTAAAAAAAAAAAACAAAAAATTTGAACATGTTCAAAAATATTTGTTTGTGCCTAACGAGTCTCTGTGCTCTGAATCTTGTTACAAACGATAAGAACTTATAAGAAACGTTGATCAACGAATAGCAACGTGAACTGACGTATCAGAAAAAGTCACGTACGCTAATTACACGCTTGAGAATACGTCTATGTGTAACAGGAACATAAGGTTAAAATCTGTAATTGTAGGGTACTTCTACAGTCATTAGCAGATCATGTTCAAACTGAGTAAGTAAATGTCATGCCGTTCACTTAATTGTATCTGTTCTTAAAGTATATTATAGTGCAAATTAGACTCGACTTATATTTCGGGGAACTGTGAATCGTCTTAAATGAGATTATGTGTGTTTACGTGCGGATATAACAAATGTTTTGGTAACTGAAATGATCACATAAATGAAAAGCGTCATTAAAATATTACATCGTTTTTATTTGTTGTTATCCATATAAATGATTGATTCCGTCAACTTCCTTCTCGAGAGGATTCCGTGATTTAAAAAAGGCCATTTTCCGCCAGAAACATTTTACGTTATTCAGATACACCGCTATAATTATGAGTTTTTTTATGAGTTCTTGTCAAACATTTTCAAATGACTACATAATTTTATTTTAGAAAAATGATTTTGAAACTAATAAAAATGATAATTTGAAGTAAAACCAGCACAAAAATATCTCACTTTTCGGCTACTTTGTTCTGTGGACATCAACATCACAAGGATTGTGGCGTATTTGACGTCATAAATACTTTTAATTCATCAGCAAGTAGCAATACTTTGTTTACAAATTTTTTCATTGTTATATTCTGTACAAAAAGGAAGGACAGGCTTTTTGGTTCTGAAACTTCTTTTTAAATTCCGCAAAAAACTATTTTCTGTTTAGATGCGGCAAACAAGATTAAACAAAATAAATACATAACTTATGCTTGGAACATCGCAGATATATTATTTCCTCTCAGGACTCATCAAAATATTTTTCTTCTGCAATCATAGTCGATGTTACCAACATCTTTTATACCTATATGCGCAGTTACTGAAAACATTTTAAATATTTGTTTCATTGAAGTAGGCCATTTGACCAAGATTTATTGGCATGTTATTTCAATAATAGAGATCTACATTTTTTTTTAAAATAAATCGTTTGCTTTAAAACTTTATGAATACATGTATCAATGCGTTCCATCGTCAATTAGGTCCCTCTCTTCTCGACTGTTTAGGCGGGGTCAATCTCGAGGCGGTTGGCCGACTGGGTTGATCAGGCTTAACAGAAGCCAGCTTGTTATTCGACTGGTCCGCTTTATTCTCTTAATCAGACCAGAAGCCGCCTGTTCTTGGTTTTCCATTTTTCTAACCGTGTTTTTTAAGTCAGTACCATGACCTTAATGCCCTCCACAAAGTTTTGGAAGTAAAGCCTCTACATGAGGCTTGATGATTTAGATTAACTACGCGCCTTTGATAATCTGTTTAAAAATGTTAGCATTTACGATTTGTTCAACCTTTATACTACAGTTCCCCATAACCTTATTGAACAGGAATTTTCATACCTCATTAATTTGATTGTGCATTTGATAAAACAGATCAAAAATGTATTTGCGGTAACAGGGATCGAGCTTTCTTCTCGGATGAAATAGTTTATTACAAAAGTTACATTTACTGGACTTGTGAGGACTTCAATTAATTTTCTACTTGACAATACATTTATTTACATCAGGTTTGGCGATAAATCTTATCGACGTGTTGTTGGAATTCATATGGGTACCAACTGTGACCCTTTATTGTTATATACTTATTCCTTTACTTTTATGAATCACAGTTATGGGAAAGCTCCACAAAGATCCTTCTAAATCCGATTAAATAATACTTACCGCTATCTTGACGATATCTTTGCAGTTAATAACCCGGACGTCTCCAAATACGTCATTACAATTCACCTTAGAGAACTTATTTTGAATAAAGCTGAAAATGGCAGCAGCAGTTGTCCTGGCTTTTCTGGATTTAAATGTCTTTGTTTCAGAATGTAAAATCAAAACTAAAATATACGACAAGAGAGACGATTTCTTATTCCCTATTGTATCTTTTC
>JARWCS010347368.1:0-11229 GCA_034783895.1 Geukensia demissa | reverse complement strand
AACTATCAACAACATGGCAGCTGCCGCGATCTGCAGCATTTAGTTTAAATGACAGCAAGGTGAAAAAAAAAAAAAAAAAATCCCTACCTACTGACCCTATTTTTTTCAAAGAGGTGACGGGAACCATACATATTATTTTACTTGGCCTAATTGAACAATTTTTCAAAAGAATTTACATATTGTTGAATTCTATTGTTTAAGGTAAAAAACTTTATTTGGCTGCTGGAAAAATCTGAGCATAGAAACTTCACGAGACTTTGGGATTATATTCATTAATATCTTTAATTTCTGTACTCAGATTTTTGCCTAGACAAATATTAAAGAGTGTTAGAGCTATTTAACTTTCATGACCACGTTCCATATATAGCACTAATCCTGACGGTTAGAGATGCTGCCTTGAGGCTGTTTCATAAATAACTACCAGAAATTTGGTTGATGCTAGGTTTTTTTACCACATAGAAAATTTTTTATTATTTTATCTACATCAGAAATTACAAAAATAACAAATCATGAAATGGTAATAAAATTTAATAAGAACTGTTTTATCAGAATCCTCCTTTCAATTTATACTGAAACAGCACTCAAAGCCGAACATATCTCCAAAATGCAATGTTCTGTCAGGAGTCCATTAAATAACATTTCCTCCAATATCATTGTCAATAAACTCTTCTTAATTTATACAAAGGTCAAGCAAACCAATATATACAATTGAATTCACCCCTTTCAAGAAGAAAAAGAGTACAATGATTTTCTTATCATGCATGAAAATGTAGTAGATTTTTTCCTTTTGTGCCAAACTGAAATTTTCTAGCTGATATCCTTAATCCTGAAATTAAATGTCTCCTGTTTAAAACATGCAAAAAGTATGCATTTATAAAGCTGAAAATAACATGTTAGTAATTGAAATTCGTCAAATATACATATAAAGCACTGGATGAAGCAAATCATGCAAAGCTATCTGCAAAGCACATGAACAGCACAATAAGTAAAATTGACGGACAAAACTGAAAGACAATGACAGAACAGAACGATATGAACAATGAACTGTTTCCCCTGGCTGTTTTCATAATGTCAGATATATAGTTCTTTAATATCTTTATTTTCAGGGCAACGACTGAACCTAGAGAAAACCATGGAAACGAACTGGATAAATAGAAATCTCTGAACAAGAAGACAATTCTCCACATCTCTTGATTAAAACAGCCAAAGGCAACCATTTCTTACCTTCCAAATGATAATGGGACAAGAAGAACTATTGAGAACTTACCTGTTAAACCCTGAACCCTCCCATATTTGTCTTGCGTGAATTACAGGATGCCAGAACTATATCAAATTTTATTTCAAACATTTGTCCAACAATAAACATACCTTTTTTCATCAAGACCTATAGCTCTTACAATTATGCCAGACTTTCTGCTTTTTGGGAAAAATGAACTCTAATGGCATAATTAGTTTTACCAATTGATGAACAGCAGTCTTAAAACTACTGCTAATTTCTTTCCCTGGAAACAGTGTTAAATCTCCTGGCTCTACAGGAACAGAAAAGCTATATGCTTTATCAGTTTTCCTTAAGAGCAGGTGTTAAATCTCTTGGCCATCAAGTTGGCAGTATACTTTATAACCAACTGCACAAAACTTATTGTATTACTGTCCAACATACGAATGTGATTTGGACATTTCACGACCTGCGGAATTTACCAGAATTATATATAGTAACATGGAAACGAATTGGACAGATTTGACCTGCAAAAGAATCATATCCATACCAACATTAGTCTCACATCTAGCAGATTTAACGGTTTTTCATCAATATGTTAACAATGATCAAATTTAAGAGTGCATTTTCCCTAAAAAGTAGAGAAAGTCTGCAATATCCACATTTTAACATTAAATGCAGAAATTCTGCACAGAACAATTTTGTATGCAAACCTTTCATACAAACTTTAAGACCATCAGACAACTCCTGCATGGAATGTTGGAAAGTACATCTAGAATAATATCTGGTGAGCGCTGGATTAGTGCTGGCTACCACCCCACCAACAGACCGACCCTTTTTGGCTGAATCGTGGTAACTGTCGATTCCAACTACCATCAAATTCTTCAGCTAATTGTTTTGTAAATGGATTATGAATAATGATAATGAAATACAATGTAGTATGCCAGGAATTATTTTGTTCAGCATTTCACCCAAAAGAAATACTACAAGATAGTAACACAGCAATCAGAGATTACACATTCCCCTGCTCCACAAGTCATAATGCTAGATTTTTAATACCACCTTGTATTTTCCCAGAAAATGAAATGAAAGTTTTGAATTGTTCAATACAAAAAAACTTTGAACCATGTATAATTTTCAAATTAGTATATATATGAATCACTGTATGTTGGATAATGTCAGGATGTGATTATGGCCGTTCTATAAATAATTATATAGGGGTATCAGATGATTCACTAGCCATATTTGGGACCAAATAAATGCTGAAAGGTAAGAAAATTTCCCAATTGCCGTCAGGACTTTCCCAATTATTCCAGCAAAATTCAAATCTTTATTTGCATTTTTGAGTCAGACTTATTTGAAAAGAAGCTCTGCTTTTAGACAAAAGAAAGAAATACATTTCTCATTGAAATGACTTGATATAACAATAACAAAATTCTTTGAAATAATATTTTGATTTCTTACTCAAATGAGTACGTCAGATTTTCCCAATTTAAGGGGACTCCGGCCCCGTTGAAAAAGGGCAAGATCATCTCTGGGATCAGACAGCACTTATTTCATCCCACCATTCATAAAATTTTTCTGAAATGACCACTACCCAACCAAATTTATGGGCCAAAAAAAAAAAAAAAAAAAAAAAAAAAAAAAAAAAAAAAAAAAAAAAAAAAAAAAAAAAAACCCGGTGTTTACTGTCATCTGACAGACTATTTTTTGCCTTAAACCTAACATTTTTTTTTATAACAATAAGCTTATCTATACTATCGACGCTATCTTTTTCAGTAAACAATCATTATTTTATTTGGCCTAGAGTTGCCTTCAGAACCCCCCATACAACAATTTCTGGAACAGCCATAATGAACTTCGGTTACATTATTAGTACATATATGAATGACTGTATATTGCATAGTGTCAGGGTATGATTAGAACATACACATCAGGATATATACCGATGAGTAATTTGGCTATGTTAACCATAATGAGTACGATACAGCAATACTTAAAGCATTTATGCACACAACATCAATATTGTTACATGTACTTAAATAAACATGTCATTATTCATTACACACTACAAGAGAACATGAGTAAGAAGCAAAAAGATGCACAAAAAACTATTGTGGAAAAAGTAACAAGTCCACATCAAATTGTCAGTATGCCAAGAAATGGTGTTAAACTTCCATCTTTTTGACAAAAAAGAATGATCAAACTATAACCCAATTTTTTTCCGCAGTTTTTAAAATTAAATCTTGTGTCAAATGGATACTTTTTATGAAGGTAAAGGGTAATTACATTAAAACACATACATCACTCAAGAAAGTTTAAAAATGCCAATATAGAAGTTTTCTTTACTTTTTCCTTCAATAATAAAGATGCTTATTGCTATAATATACATGTATAGATTCTAAGGCCAAAATTAATATATTGTTTGTTTCCCCAAACCTGACTCTAGAAAGCCAGGAAATTTCTAAAATTTTTTGAAAAATTTTTTTTTCTCAAGTATTGATTTTAGCTTCATCAGTTTCATGGTCATGAAAATCAAATTAAAAAATATGAATCTGCCCTTTTTACTATTTAAATCGCTGTTTTAAAATAAAGGTTTTTGAATTTCCTGCGCCAATGTGCGCCGCCATTATTGGTATAGTTGTGACGTCACGAAGTCGATTTGTGAAGTGAAAGTGAATAAGTAAACATTTGATAATCGCGTATGATGTCTGGAGATTGTGAAAATTTGGGACTTGCTCCATATAATGTCGAGCCGGAATTTACAGAGAAAGTCTATGAGATCGAGGAGCTACGTAGTAAGATGTCCGAATGCAGTAACGGAGGAAGAGATCTGCAGCTCGAGGACTGGTGTTTTTGTCATGAGTGCGAGGAAATGGATAGTCTGCACTTTTTGTCAGATCGGGGATGACAATTTTTTTTTTTTTAACATTTCCCTTTTTTATTTGTGCAGTTAAAAGCCTGACAGGATGGCATGATTTAGTGACTTAGTGACGTCACACGCTAATCGGAAGCTATCGGCAATAATCAATAAAATTATCACCATTGATGCCTTACAAGTAGGAGAGTTCTACAAGATGGCTATCTACATGTAATTTGAAGATTTCGATTTTTGCACAGCCTTGTGCATTTTATGCAGGGACTTTATGTATTAAAAGTTATTTATTTTTATTTACATAAGGTATGATTTCTTATAGGAAGCCTGCTTATTACAAAGGTGGTCTTTCCCTTTAAGCTTGAAGTCTTCTGTCATTTTTGTGCGTATAGTCCAAGTACATGTAAAAATATGATGTAGGACAGTTAATACATGCAGAATGAAGCTGTATATGATGACTTTAGATATATTTAAAAGGATTTACCACGTATTATTTCAACTTTGCGATTATCCACTCCTTATATACAATATTTAGCATATTCTTACAGCATTTGTATTCTAATACGGTACCCTTTATATGCCAACGGAACGGAACTAGTTAAAACTAGCAATAAATTACACTCAAATGATATACGATTTCTAAAACATAAAAGTATAATGTCATTGAATGTAAGAACAATGACAGACCAACATGATATAAATAAATTTTGTTTTACGTACCAGCCTAGAAAAAATCAGGCCAATGCATATGTCTATTTTATTTGATATGTTTTTGTCATAACCTGACTAGATAATTGCTCATCTTTGTGACTTACAGAACATAGGACGTCATTTTTGTAAATACGAAAGTCGAATGTACGCAAGAAAAACACTTTCTATCAAAAATAAAGTCTTATAATGTTGAATTGCAAGCGTAAATATATGTCTCATTAAGTGGAGATACGTTCACAAAACACTTAAAAGTATGACAAATCGCCAGGACATCAAGGAAAAAAGCCAGGACGCAGGTAGCAAGTTCCGTAAAAAATCCAGGATGTAAAATAACTTTTTATTACTTCATACAATGAAAATAATCAGCTTTTTATATAAGAAAGTTCTTGCAAATATTAATAAAAATATGCCTAATTTTAAGGAAAAGATTAATAAAGAAATATCAATAAATAAACAAAAGCACTGGAAAAAATCGTATATCCTCTGAAAAAATTAGGACTGAAAACCGGAGGGAATCATGCTGTCGGAGCACAATACCCATCGTTCAATGGTCAATATTACTTTATTATTTATTTCACATATTTTATATTTTCCTATTTTAAGTCCAAATAGGCCACATCAATACATGAGTATCAGTGCTTATATGAACTTTAATGACATAATATTTTTATAAACATGCAATACCACTGAAATGCGATGTTGTTTTAAGCAAATTAATTTTCTTTATTCCAAACCCTATTTAACCTAATAACATCATTAATTTTGAGATCGTGACATTTTTAAAGCAATTCAATTACAAGGCCACACCAATTTTGAGGCCAAGTCATGATTATGGCCAGACCAGACCAATTTTGAGGCCAGGTTACATTCAAAGCCAGGCCAGGTTATAGATGCCAGACAACGTTTTAGAGGATGCCCATAAGTTTGATGAGATTCAAATAACATAACATCAATTTACAATATGTTTTGATGATTTTGATCTCTGCATGCATCAAGTGCCTCAAGGTTATTCGTATATTTATCTTCACATGATAATAATAAAATCATTAATTTCAACATATTACCTTAATTGTTCCTTTTCCATTCATGTTAAAATTATAAGCAAAACATATCTGTATAATTAGACACAAAAATCATCCCATCTTTATTTTCAAAATATCGCTCTTTTGAAAATTTTGCAGAGAAATGTTATAAAATATGAAATTTAATATAAATTGTAAATATAAATATCAAGTCGAAAAGTGATAGAAAAAGTAGAGGTGGTATGATTATAAACGAGGCAGCCATCCAAAACGTGTAAATCTCAAACATCTACAGGTTGCCATAATGCTTTTAATAAATGGACACATCCTATGGCAATTTGTAAAAGGCCAGAAAAATAAAATTTGATTATTTTTAAGATATAACAAATGTCGGCCAAATAAGTGAGCAATGCAAAACAAGTAACGCTTAAGCATAAAAACAACATCGTCCACTGGATTACTGGTTCCTGACTTGAGATAGGTACCTAAAGTATGTGGCGGGGTTAAACATTAATGACACGTCTAAATAATAATTCATTATTAGTATAATTAAGTACTAAACCATATAAAAATCATGCAGAAGGTGATTCATCCATATCAATAAAGTCAGGTACTGTTCCCATATTCATAACCAGCCTTTGTTTACCATTTGACACTTGTACTTTTGAGATAAAAATTACATAGAATGTACATGAAAACGACCACTTGCAAGAAATATGGTTCTTGATTTAGTAAATTTCTTAGAGACTTCTCAAAAGTACAAGCTTTGACTGAGAAACAGAGTGTTATCATATAAGGTATAAAGTCTGAAAAATCAACTACAGATTGATGGGTTTTTCCAAACCATTTATCACTTCACCCTTGATATTGCATCAATTTTATGAAGACTGCTACTTAATAAATAAAACTCATTTACCAACACAAATTTCCTGCATATGAATAAAATAATCCTAATAAATGTAAAGGAAGGCACTATTCTTCAAATCATCACATTCCAAGGTCCAGTCCGAAAGTTTCGGACCGATCCCATTCTAAAAACTTTCGGTCTTTTGTGTATTACATACTGTTTTCAAAGTAGCATTTTTACTATTAAATCCTGCAAAGGACATATGAATAGCAATGCAAAACAAGTAACGCTTAAGCATTAAACTATACATGTAGGTGATACAGTAAAAGAATACATTTGATCATAAGGAGCTCTCCCAGATAGTTCACTAAAATACCAAATAATGATTAAGAATTATCGATTCTTTCTCATACTAGGTTAGATGTTATTGACCTGGCTATTTTTCATTGATAAAAAAAAAACTTTTTTTACCCAGCCAGTTATCTGCCTGGCAAAAGTATGCTATAACATGACTATTAGACTAGATATGAACAGCATAAGACCAAAACGTAAGGACATTGAATTATTGGGACTTTGAACTCACGGTATTATAAATTAATAATGTCAATAGTTTACACAGTCACATATTTTATTCATATTGATATTTGGAAAAATTACAGAGATCAAGTAATTTGCAAATTAATTTCTGACCGATGAAGATTAATTGTCAGTTAGCTATTGTTTTATATGACAGTGACGTATTTATCTCGTTTACTCGAAGAAATTAGAAATAAAAAATGATATAATCAAAATGCCGCTTTTTACACTCTATTCAAGGACTCCATTATCATTGAACATTATCGCTGGACCTACTTTATCTTACATCGCTATTTTGATGAACGTTGTCATCTTCATTGTTTTGTTTAACAAAAACATCAAGACATCGTCCACTATTTTGATGCAGGGACTGGCTTTAGCTGATAGTCTTACAGCGTTTTGTACTTATGGATTGGAGCCGTTGTTTGTTAGGTACTACGACAATATAGGAATACAAAATGCAGAAGATAACGTTCAGTTATTCTATTTTAATCAATTCTTTGATTTTGAGTTTAGTCAAAATTATTCAGTAGGAGATATAAAATCACTGGTGGAGATAAGGTATCCGTACTGCATTCTGCACTATCTCATGAGTAACATGGCAGACAACTTCCATCTTATATCGATATTACTTACAACGTCTCTGGGATTACAAAAGTTACTGGCCGTGGTCTGCCCACTATGGAGTCACATTAATGTGAATTTCAGAATTACCGTTTTTGTATGCTGCATATGTTTTTGTTTCTCCACAGCGATCAATGTTTCAAGACTGTTTGTTGTTACATTTCATGCCAAAGGAAATGACACTTGTTCAATCTCCGAACCAAGCCCGAATTTAGAAAAATATGTATTATATATTTATCCGATTCTTTGTGCCTCTATTTTAGTTTGTGCAGTATTATCTATGCTTATTTCTACTTGCGTCATTATTATGACACTTTATCGTCGTAAACTTGTCCGTGGCCATGATTCTATATCGAGGAATGAAAAGAAGTCGTGCATATTAATCGTTTGTGTGATGGTTGTTTTCCTTCTGTCAGAAGTTCCTCGACTTTACCTCAATACAATCGTTTTTAAAACTTACAGTTCGGATATAAAGGACGAAAACATTGCTTGGAAAAAAAGTCAGTGCCGAAATCAGCACGAATTCTTTACAATGCCTAAACGAGGCTATAGAGAAATCAAAATCTAAAATGTTGCCGAAAAGAAACCAAACAGTCGAAATGATATGTGAATTAGGCACGCATACAAATGCTGTGTCAAATACAAATTCCAGCAGCTATGTCGAGCGTTATTTGGAGGTCATTTTGAGTGCTAGTGAAACTTATATATTCAATTTTGATTATTTGAAGGGCATTATAGGAGAAAACTACGACGATATGATTGACGAAATAGGACATTATCTGTTTTTGATATCAAAAGGTGCTTTACCCGAACGATACAAAATCCTGGAACATTTTGTTAAATGCAATAACATAACCGAAAACCTAAAATACACGTTATCAGTGTTTACCGAAAATATTTGGGACTGTGCTGAACCCGTACAATCCACACTTATACGTAATTTTCCTTTCCTGCTGCTAGGATCGTCTCCTCACAGTGAAGCAATGAACTATATACTGAACATTGTATGGGGGCAACTGGATATCCAGTTAGGAGATCTAAAGTTATTGATTGAAGTCCTAAAGATTTCCACCGTCGTGGGATGTGCTTCTAACTTTGTTATTTATGTAATTATGAGTGAGAAACTTCGGAAAGCACTGTCTTTAAAGTTTACCTTTTTAAAATTGTGGAATAAAATGTAGTCACTCGCATTGACAGAGAAATAAAGTTGTGATTCACAGATGTTTTAGAGAATTATCGAATGTAAAATACTTTTTCAATGTAAGCTCTTTTACGTTTTTATTTCAAATAAAGTAGAAAGGCTCTGAGCCCAATAGTTTGACCCATCTCATACATCTAAATGCCCAAGTAAATAAATGCGAGATAATTAATAGAAGGGTATGCACGATAAGCCCTATATTTGACCGAAACTCTGGATTTTACGACACAGCAATGAAAAGGTGTGCAAAAAGCTGTGTTATAACCGAATTTGATTATTTCATTACATAAACTTATATAATTTTCATCATTTTGACAAAACAGCAGGACACATTTGATTATTTCAACAAGAATGTAACATTTTCTGTCAATGTTTTGACGTGTTTTGTTAAAAAAAGTAGGTATGAGGCATAAGAACATGACAAAGATATTTGATCTAAACATTTATTTTGTACTTGATAGATCTTAAATTGTGAAAGTTTGGTTGTTATGTTTTGTGCGATCTATATTAAATCGACAACTTTTTATCAAATTTTGAATCGTACTAAATCATTTCATATTAAAAGCAATTTCTATGTGCCATTTGACCAAATCAACTTAAAAAATTGTTGGATTTTTTAATACAAATATAAAGAATAATAGATATTGGCCATTTTTCAGCAAAATCCCCAGGACAAAAACATGACTTAACAGCCGTTTTCCTTTTAATTAACCAAAAAATTCATAGATTCATCTGACGGCTTATTTTTCATAAATTTTACGCATTCTAAACAATAGCTTTTTATTTTTTAACTACATTTGTAAAGGAAATCATTTTTAAATCATAAAAAACGACATTTTTTACTAAAAAATGGAACATCATATAATTATTTCCTCTGTACAAATTTGGGGTCAATGAGTTTGAACCGTGTAGTTGACGTCGACGTCATAATAGCTTACAAATTTCTTCAATGCTTTCATTTTATTTTCTTAACAATGTATGCGAATAAGTTGAAACCATTTTGAAATAAAACATTGATTTACAATTTTAAGAAGCATCATCTAAATCAAGGACAACAGTTAACTGGTTGACTGATTGATTGACTTTTGCTTAACGTAAAATAGCAGATATTTCTATGGTCGGAACATGCATGAATGAATCAGGTGTGCTGAGCATGTTGAACCCTGAAGAGTACTCTACCTACCAATAGTTTGCGATGATATAAGCTGTAGATGTTCGGCAAGCAGACGCGTTTTCTTATCATAATCGATCCATGAACTAACGGTTACCGTATTAAAATAACTCAATGTATTGAAAGACTTGTACATTACTAAACATAAAAGCCAAGACCTCCTTTTGAACCCCCTTTCTATATGTATTTCACTCTACCATCAACTAGTAGGGTTAACACCGTTTCTGTATGATTGTTCTCTTACATCTAAATTAAAAATCGATGAAGAAAGGAAATTCTTCCATTTCGATTCAATCACGTTGTCAATGAACATGTTGAATTCACAATGAACAAAATTATGGTACGACTTTGGGTTCTTATCAGTTTCAAATTTATCTACGGATAGACATTGTAATTATCCAAGAAGTATATCCATTATGTTGTCAATAATTCTATGCACAGTTCTACTTTTAGGAATTCCATCTTTTGGATAATTCAACTTCTACGACAACCTCTTCTGGTAAGAAGGCTTAATCTCTTTTATTAGACGCAACTGTGGTTTGTTTTAACCTTTAGCAACATGCACATGTGTTACATGTATTGACTCCTTCGGTAAGTCAAGTGTTGTATACCCGGGGGAGAGATCAGAAGTTCATAGTCCAAAGAAACAAAATGAATTTAAAACAAGCTAAAAGATAAAACGAAAACAAAAAGAAAAAAAGAAAAAAGGTTTGGAATCCACGAACTCCTTTTCAAAACAGGAGTTGGATAAGGTACTGTAAGGGGTAAGCATCCCATGTTTTGCGCGCAACGCCCGTTTCTGGAATCCTTTAAGTCTAATCTGGGTTAACGTCAATCCGAGATGAGGTCAACTTATTTTTGTATTACCGGTAACAGTTCCAGAACTAGTTGAGATACACTGATACCATACGGATCAAGCAATTCGTGATGGCGACCATAAAATTTGGGGAGGGACGACTTCAACCTTGATTGGATGTATCCTTGTTGTA
>JARWCS010347358.1:0-11230 GCA_034783895.1 Geukensia demissa | reverse complement strand
CCCTAAGAAATGCATTTTGACCCCTCTCAGAAAACATCTTCCGTCCCCCCTTTTCAGATATTAAATGGAATGGTCCATTATTTAGCTGAATTTAGATATTGTGTGATTCGTTTTTGCAGACCTTACACGAGGAACAAGATTTATACTTGAAAATTTAAAAGTTGGATCCACAGGTTTTGGTAAGTTTAAAACCCACCGCATTTTTGTTATTATTATGGCTTCTAATTGACTTTCTTTTTGTTTTGTGTCTTTTATATATTTTATTACAGAAACCGATTTGGAAGACTGAAATCTATATAACAGTTATCTACACTTTTATTGTTTTATCGCCTGTTGTATACATTATGTCGATTGCTTGATTGTAGCTTAACGTCCAGTGGCAAATATTTCATGCTTATTCAGGACAAGACCATTTGATGATAGTAATGAATGAACCGGCTTTGTTCAAAACAGACGCTAAGCATGATATTAAACGACCTAGCTTACGAAACTAACAGCCCACAGGAAGACATGGCACTTTACAAAAAACTCATTATTTATCTCTTGGCCGACCAGTGTTTCCATTTATTCCTAAAAGCTGTATGTTAAGCGTAGAAGCAGAAAATACCAAATTTAATGTCTTTGAATTGACACGACAGGGGATCTAACCCACAACAGTTTGCACTCTTACCATTAAACCACTGAGGATGTCCCAATAGTATACAATAAAATTCGAAGTGACCAAAAAATAGACGGATATTGTTCTGGATTCAGTTTCATAAAACATCTCAGTTTGCGGATTACCTCAATTTTATCCTTAACTCAAAAATTGACCAATCAGGTGACAGCATTTAATTATATTTAAAAAAAACCACAAGGATTAGAAGAAAATCTCAAGATTAATGAAACGGAAGCCTGAAGACATACAAAACCATGGTAACAATACTAAACACCAGTACACCAAACACTACATTGACAATTTTCATTATTTATAAAAAAGGAAGATAATTTACTACGTGACAATATATAAGCATTTTCTCTATATAAAATCGGATATCCTGTCAAATGATTTCCAAAGGATCTATCAAACGTAGTCATATCTTTAATATGCTGCGATACAAAAGATTATGGCATTAAGACGGAAATCATTAAAAGTCAAAGTCAAAGCCGTAGATTGATTTCTTGTTAATAATAATTGAAATTTGCGAAGTTTAATATACAAAGAGACGGATGGGAAAACAGGAAGACTATATAATGTTCCAGTATGCAATCAATAAGCAGAAGGATACATCATGTTTGTTATATAACGAGACATGAGATTTTAAAAGATTATCATATACATTTTTAAACAAAAATAGCGATATCGTAAAATATTTACGTTCTTTAGGAATTGTATCGACTGAGCATTGTTTACCACTGCCTGACGATTGTCCATCTCACTGTCATCTGTTAACCATACATAGCACAAGCTGGAGATGTCATGTGTGCGTTTGTCAGGGAGGTAATGTCGAAATTGTTACAGCTTTAGATTAAGTAGCAGTCTTTATAAAGTTCATGCAATATTAATGATAAAGTGGAACATGGTGTGGAAAAACCCACCAATCTTTAGTTGTATTTTTAGATTTCATGCCTCATACGATAAAACAATTACAGCTGTTTCTCAGTCAAAGCTTGTACTTTTGAGAAAAGAATGCATTTATATCTCTAAAATATCAACTGTATCAAGAACTCTTGCAAATGGTCGTTTTAATGTACATTCTATGGTTTTTTTTCATCTCAAAAGTACAAGGCTCAAATGGCAAAAAAGGATGTCAAAAAGCTTTCATCAAATATACCTGAGATGATAAACATAAAAACAATGCTACCTTAATCAGATTTTGTTCGAATGAGCTTAAAATTTAGGACTCCACTGACACCTTGAGGTGTACATCTTATCTTGTGTATCGTGATCTTACCCTCGAAATTAACACCGCATATACTCCCTATTCATAAGTCATAACATTCAAGACGTCCAACAATACGGGTGTGCATTTCACAGATTATACGTTATTCAGGAGGAGGTGCGGGACATACATTACAATGATTCCTTGGCAGACCAGAGCAGCTTCTAACACGGAAACCATACAACAAGGATATTTTGCTATTAAGCTAATGTAATCACTCTAGACAGTTTATGGTCTGCACCACAATCTTGTTTGCTGGAATGGATTATTCGCTTTCCAGATAAAGACGGATTTTTGAATGTATAGTTCACATTTTACATTAAACGTTTGGTCTCCCCCCCTGGAAATTAATTCCTTTCTACAATGTTGTAAACCTGATCTTAATATATATCTTGTAACGATGACTATGCAACGACAAGAGCATGTAGTCTGAATATATTGAACTGACAATTTATATTGGAAAACGGGAAATACGGCGTATGTCTTTCAAAGGGAAATGATTCCTCCCCTATTCCATCACAAAAGTTTAGCCCAGTTTTTGTTGGAATCCGGATTATCTACATATAGATTTCTTTTTAGTATCAATGTTCTATCTTGTCTTAGTAGAACTATAAATTTAGCAGTTCATAATAAGTATTTTCCAGAAAATCATTTACTCATGTTGATATTTTGCGTTTTGGTCTTTGACAAATTGTTCATAGTTCCTTTAGAACTTCATAGAATCAGAATCATCACTACAAGCACACGATCGGTTATCAAATCAAATTCACTACCATAATTAACTGAATTGGAATTTCAAAGGATGCGATTAGATTTGCTGTTTGTGTTAACACTATCTGGTTAAATGTCGATGACCACAACATGCACATGGAGCAAAATATCATAATTTATATTGTCAAAGATGTTTGGCATTTGCAAGGATAAAAAATAGGTAATTCCGACTAATTTATTTTTACCGCAACGCAAAAAATTGCGTAAACAAAAACGATCACATATTTTACTACAAGCTTTTGCGCTCATCTGGCCTCAAAATGCAATTTGTGTTCTTTTGCTATCACTTTGAGTCCTTTGTCTATCTGTCAACATTTACAAAAAATCATCTCTGAAAGCGCTCAGCCATTTTGGAACAAACTTTTAAGAATGGTCCTTGAATGGTCTTAATTGAAAATTGTGGTCGATGACCCGACCGTCGGCCAAGATGGCCGCTAGGCTAAAAAAATTGGGAAATATTCACTAGAACTGTCCCTTTCGGACTGGTATCCACTAGACCATCGGCGAACCAATATGGTTGTTACCACCAAAACCTCACTTTTGTTCCATATTTGAAAACAATAGTTCTTTCAGGAGAAATTTGTAATATAATTTTGTATATAATTCTTATATGCATTTATTTAAAAAAAATAACCTACGTAGTAGTATATTAATTTAAAAAATCTAATGCTATAGTTGCTCAATTATACATGTTTTATTCGAACTTGTACTACAGGTTAGCGATTTCAAGCGCCATTGAGCCTGTGGTTAATATCAGACTTTCATTAACCAATTATCAATTCTGATTTTTGTTACAAAATCAACGGCTACTGTTTTAATGTAGTGTTCTGTTTTCAGTTCTCATTCCTAAATCATACGTGCATTTTCACCATGTTTCTAACTCGAAACCAACAACTAATATTCAGACGGCAACATTTCCACCATATAGAACTACTGTACCTCACCATTGGTCGACTCCAAATAAGAAATTAACAACTTTAAAGTATCCATCGCCTTTACCAACAAGTAGGATTACCTCTCGGCCTTCAAAAGGTCACAGTTCTACGTCACCATCTGTGGGAAATGAAGCAGTTATCAGTTGTTTTATTTGCAACTCAACAAATTGTAGAAATAGTGATCTTCATTTGTGTGATGTTGATAAAAAGTTTTGTATGAATACATTTGTACAAACCCCTGATGGAAAACGACAAATATCAAGAAGGTATTAATACGTCATGGTTTAACTCTTCTTTCCTTCCACTGGTGTAAATGGACGAGGGTTGTTAAGGCCCGTTTATTTAGATGTAAAATGAAAAGTGACTAATATCTATTATTTTATATTTTTTGTATTGAATAATGTGTATAAAAAGAAGAATTTTTATAGAACCGGTCACATGGCACGTAGAAGTTGCTTAAATATTAAATTACTTAGAAATTACCTAATTTTATACATTTTGTGGTAAAATTTTGTCGATTTTAATATAGATTGCACAAAAACATCACAACCAAACTTTGCACAATTAAAGATCTATCGAGGACAAATGTTTGGTTAAAATATCTTTGTGATGTTTTGGTGCGACCATATCTATTTTGAACAAAACACATCTAAACATTCAGTATTTATACATAAAATGTTAAGTTCTTGTTAAAACAGTCAAATATACCCTTTTGTTTTGTCGAAAGGACAAAAATTGTATAAGAAAAAGTAATGAATTATTAAACAGCATTTTACAACAACTTGATATTGTGTCACAAAGTCTAAAATTTGGGCCAAATATGGGGCTTAACGTACCTACTCCTATATATTGTCTTGGAACATGAAATACTTGATATTTAATAAGTTTTCCAATTTTAAACTGTGGGCAGGCTTTTTTGTCGAAGCACAAACCGAATGGCCAAAATCCTCGAGTGTAACCCTTGTATAGCATATCACGGATTGTAAATATATAGAAAATAAAGGCAACAGGAAAAAACAAACTGGAGTTTAAAATCCAAAGATAAACAACATGGAAATCTGGCAATACACGATGAAATAATTTTATTATTATATTTTCGCATCAAACATACAGTAATGAAACATTATGCGTGCACACTGATTTAAAATCATACATATCACTTTTATTTATGTAAGAATATAATAAAAACATCACAAAGAATACACAGAGTCATTCAATCTTATTTTATTAGGTGAAACGTGCTTCTGTTAAAATCCATTGATAAAAATTACATGTTTTGACCGAAATGCAAAGTAGAGAAATAGTTTACGAACTCTTTATCGGAAGAAGTACGAACTCTTTATGTAGGAATTAAAAATGGTTTCGAGAAGGCGAAAATCAAATAAGAAATAATCAGTGCTTGAAATTGACAATTATATAAACATCTAGTCTTCAATGCAGAGACAACCCAACCACCAGAATGTTACAAGGAGACTCTTGGGAATCGTATCAAGCATTAGCAAACAGAGTCTTATTTTAAAAAAAAAGTTTGATAGTGAAAAGTTCATAAATAGTATAACGTTTGTGTTTACGGCTTGTGTTTCAGTTGTGTAACAGAGAGTGAATGCAATAGGAAATGGTGGCAAATCACAGCAGATGATCCTGTTTGTCTTAATTTAGAAAATGATGTCAGTGTAAAGCTAGAAAAACCGAAAGAATGCAATTTTTGCTGCACAGAGAACGGCTGTAACAAGAACCTGAAAATAAATGATCATATGTTTATTGGAAACTAATAATAAAATGTATCAAAATATTTATTTGAGTAAAGCACATGTAAGAGAAATTTAGATCCATTGTCATTAAAACAAGATAAACTTGAAATGAACAAAAAGACAAAACGAAAATACTTTTCCAGAAATCTGTTTATATCGGGGGAAATCATCCATATCATCCACAAAAATTATACAAAATAAAATTTATCACCACATGCATATCTACATTATGCAATGTAAAAATCCACCAAGTTTTATGAGAATCCTGCGAGTGGTTTAGGAGAAGTTGCGGACAATATGTATCGGACAGACAGACAGATAGCCCCACAGACGGACTGACAGATAGAAAGGGTGAAAACTATATACCCTAAAGCTTGCGGGGATATAATGAATAAGTTTTGATTTAGATTTAAACATGTTTATGACTTGTTCATTTATATTATTTTTCTCTCGCGTCAATTTATTGATGTTAGAAGAATAAAATATAAAATAAATTTAAGTTTTAATGTTGCAGTAAGGAAAGTTTTTAGACAACGCATGTCGAGAGAAATTAAGGCCACCTAGGCGTTTTGTAGATGAGGCATGTTGACTTGAAGTTGAACTGTATAGTGTACGAGTCTGACGGCATTGATACCGCCATTTTTGAAAGATAAACATGATAAAGGTGTTACACCAATTTCTGTCATTATTGCATCTTGAGAGAAATAAAATATTTGTAACAATGATAGGTAAAAAAGTATTATTGGCAATTTGAAAAACCTATCGACTAAAAGTATCTTAGATGTTTTGGATAACTCAAGCCTATTGACTTGAAGTTTAAAAAAATATATTGTCTTTTTGCAGTTATAGATTGAGATACTACGCACTTTCAATTAGAAGAAATTTGTCTAAATAAATATTACTTATAATACCTTTTCCATGAATTAACGAACGGATAACGCGCTTATAACCAATTTTTGTCATCTTTCCGTTTTCCAGTTATTTTTTTTAAATTTCATGACTATTTTTTCAAAATTCTTGACAATCTTCAATCACTTTTGTCGAAATTAACGACATAATTATATAATAGACCCAGGTGTTGTAGAAGAATCAGACGTCATGACATCGGAAGTGTTCGGAAATATTATTAATCTAATGTAAAACCTTTAACTAAGATAGATTTTCAGAGAATTCATCCAGAAACATTACATTTTTTCAGTGAAAGGTTAGGTTGAATTATTAAAAAAAAAAAATATTTGACCGTCATTGTTATAACCTTCAGAACTTTGACATTGTTAATTGTCCGCAGTTTTTTATCAGCGATGCCTTTAAAAAATATTAAATGGCATTTTTTTGTTATATTTAACAGAAATATCACACATTGGTATTGTGCAAAACTAACAAAGCATGTAAGTCACCTAAGCTTTTGAACCAAAACGTGACATTATTTGTCGAATGTTACTATGCAATAAACTTACAGAATTCTAATGGAAGTAGAGGGATGACCTAGCACGAAATCAGAAGGAAATTTAAAAGGGTTAATAAGTACATTATAAGCCACAAAAGGATTTGCATCATGTCAGCATGGTTATTTTAATATATGGTTGTGACATATTAAAATGTTAAATGACTATTTTAATGTATTCAAATGTTTTGCGTTTTAACTTAAAACGTTAGTTTATTTCCTAATAATTTTAGCTACTGGAAAATCTCGTTGCCATAGTCACAAATGTTTTGTAATTATATTATATAATACTTTTACAAAGCGACACCATTTTCGAACAACCGCTATGACAAGTTAACATATATGCGTTGAACGTCTCTTTCGCCTACTAAATGACAAATCTATTTTCAGAAAAACATTGTACTGCAAGCTGGCATTCATTTAAAACACTAGGCGGTCAGAAATTCAGTTGAGACATCTATTATTCTTTTCTATGATGTAGGAATTATCACAATCCATTTAGATAACTAATGACTAATATAGCAGGCATAGTGTAATTATTTCTTTGTTTTACCTAGATCTCATCTGTTAAATATAGTGAAGAGATAGAAGGAAACCTATTTATTTTCCCTTAATACCACATCTCTTTGTTCTGTGTATAGTTTCTCTTACCTTATTTAAAGAAAATACCATGATTTCTTCCCATTACTTTTTATACATAATGATTGTCGGTCCGTTTATATAAAGAAAATAAATAAAACTTTATTATCCAAACGTTAAACGGTCTGTATTGTATTTTCCCGAGTCTTAAGGGGGTACCATACACCTAAGGGAAATAACTCTGTAAGATCATCTAAACGTTTTAATCAAGTAATATTTTATATTAAAATTAATGCATCTCAGTGATCAAAATTTTTGATGATGAAATTACTATATATATATATTGAAATAATTCCAGAGAAATGTGTGGTTCAAATTACTTGAAATTTTCATGTTTTCCTTCCTTCATCAAAGTAAATGTCTAAACAAAATATAAAGAAAATAAAACGAGTGGAATTTATTTTATTGAAGGTGTAAGGTATCCCCTTAAATATTATGTCTGTGTATAAAAAGTATACATTTAGCACTATCAAGCTTGTCACCCTGGTAGGATTTCGTTCATATCTATTATATTTGTGAATGTGTTATGTTACACTCTGATAAAAATAATGGATACTTATATTTTAAAAAGTTTTATATAATAGCAATAAAAACCCTGCAGAATAGCAAAAACACAGTATGTATATTATATACAAAAACATTCATGGATACAAAATGTTTAATTTATAAATGATCATAATATGAAGAAAAAGTTCGGTTAAGATCTGACGATTGTTCAACTGTTATTGTGCTGAAACCATCATATATAACCAGGAGTTGACACCTGATTTACATTTCAGTATAAACAAGAAAAACTCACAAAAGATACCTCAGCTCTCCCCATGGGTTATCTACTCTTGGAATGAGCCAAGATGAATTTCCTTCCTTTGTGAATGTTCATGTAAATTTCTTCCATTGATGGTTTAGGAGGAGATTTGCTTACAAGATATGTAGACAGAAAGATGGGGTGATTCCTATATACCCTCCAAACTTGGTTTGCCATGGTATTAAAAGATATGGCAGAAATACTTCATGTCTATAAAACAATTGTTAAACCTAGAGGTTATCAAGAGGACTTCAACAAGAATGGTTTGGTTATACATATTCTACAAACAAATAGAATACAAACAGTTGTTTTATTGCTGTTCTTCATCTTGAAAGCATCCGTCTGAACACAAAAAAACAAAATAACAACTGAATTATCATCTTACAGCTGTTATATTTATAGACATATCATAGAACCCCAGACAAGGCTCTGGGAAAGGGAAGTAACCATTGTTTTTTTTAAATTTTTATGTTAAACAACAAGACCAATTTTTTTAATTTCATGTATGCAAATTTAATGTTTGGTGTGATCTAGAGCTCATCACAAGGAATTTGATTCCACCCGTGTTGAGGTCCGTGTTAGAACCTCGAGATCGAAAAATTTTCCTACGTTTCTTACCTTGACATTTACCCTTTATCTTCTTAATAGCCATATTTAAAAAAAAAATAAAATACCATATCTTCAACAGAATCTATTTATTGCGACAATTAAAAAATTTCTTTCCTAGGTTTTAGTATATGTTTTCATGGATTATTCCTCATTATAATGGATATCATAATTGGAAAAAAATAATTCTGAATGAACATTTTATAAACTTTAAATGTATTTGGCTTTTGAATATTTGTTATAAACGTAAGTCAGATGTGGATCATGTCTTTCTGGCATATATACTATATTCTTTCTTTTAAATAATGAACTAAATTGCTAACGTGAAGGCAAGAAAAGGCAACATACTAGTCTAAGAGCAATGAGAAATATAGTGATTAACTCCCTGTAACAATAAATAGCAAACAAGATTCATAATTTGCATGTGAAAACATTAATATGCAAAACAAAATTATCTCCCTTTATTCCATTAGTGTTAATTCACTACAGCGAGGCAATCCACTGAGGTTTCTCATTAATTCTGTGGCCTTAAAATGACCTTGTGACCCTGCAGCCTTAAAATGACCCTGTGGCCTCAAAATGACCTTGTGACCCTAGGAATTCTATGGCTTCTTCCTCTACAAAGAGACAGCAAACTAATTTCTTAAAAATGAAAAAGTATTGAAGACCTGTGAAAGATGATATTGAAATGTGATTTGATTTTTTTTCAAAAGAACATATAGAGATGATATGAATTTTTTATAGAATGAAAAGTATTTCTTTCTACGGAATATTCCATTAAAATGGGTGTGTTTGGAAAGGAGGGAAATTTTTGGCCCACATTGTAAATCATCACTGGTTACTGCCCATCAGAAGGAAAAAAGTCAGCAAGGTGCTGGAGATTTTTGAAACCTTACTTCTTTCCAATGCATATTTTGATGGAATACTCCTTATAAATATATACAAAATACAAAAAACAAAACTTTTTATATTAGCTCATTTGCTCTACTATAATTATAGATGAACGTACAAATCTGCAAAGATATGAAATGCTTTGGTAATTAATTGATAATTAAGTTAATGAGAAATTATTCTATATTTGTGTAGCTATTTAATAATACATGAAATTCATCATATGTCTTATGGCACTCATAACATTTTCATATGGGACTCAAAAACCCAAAAATTTCTGAGCACTGTAAAAAAATAACTTTAACCTTGACCTTTTAACCAATAGCCATGAAATTAATAGGGGTACTTCTTCATTTCAAAGGTATTAAAAAGTAAGTTTTTTTTTCACATACAATGTAGTTGACCCAGAAATATTTGGTTTTTTGTCAAAGATTTGGTGCGACCTTGACTTCAAAATTAATAGAACTCTTAGCTCTTTCAAATATCAATTTCTTTTAGGTTTCATTTTTTCTGCTTGTTTATCTATGAGATTTCACCTGGTAACCGTTTCACAAAGCAATCATAAAAGAATTTTTAGATACAAAGGAGCAGACAGAAATCATTAAATCAGAAGGCAGACAAGAGTGTGACCAACAAAAAAGAAATATAAGACAAACAAAGTAAGCACAACAATACACTGAAAACTAAAGCTAGAGCAACAGAAATGCTACAAAAAACAGGGTGAGTTCAGGTGCTTCTGAAGGGTAAGCAACTCCTGCTCCACTAATGGCACCTGTCATTTTACTCAGTAGACAAAGCCGGTGTAAAACTTATTAGCATGTAAATCATTAACAAATGCATGTTACAGGTAAGTCTTTTGCCTGCTTTGTGAAACTGTCACACAGAGAGCTGAATTCTCCATTCCAGAGATTTCAGGTAACTTTTTACAAACCATCAACCTCCCAACCCTGCTCACCAAAATATAATACTGGAAAAATTAGCAAAATACATTGAATATTTGAACAATAACAAATATAAATACTTAAAATCTTAATTTTTAAAACATATCACATTTAATACATATTTTAATATCATATTCTTATACATATAGAACTTTAAAAATTTTTTTAAATACATATAAAATTTTATAAATTTTCAACACTGACTTGATGTTAATTAGCACAATTAAGAAGAAATTCAGTACAATGTGTATTTAAATGTTAAATCTAAGGGTAATATTTTCATGGCAAGTCAAACTGAGATACTTTAAAAGAAGGTTTTGAATTACATTTGTACTTCTTTCCATGTTTATAGATAATTTTTAATATACAATCATAATACACTAATCAGTCAGGGATCCTACTTGTACAAGTAAATAAAATTAACTTGTACAAGTAATATATAATGTGCTGAAATTATCTCCCCTTTTCTATTTTATTCATGTTTACATGTATAAGTAAATTAAGTCTAAATTAGCCCAAATTAAT
>JARWCS010347348.1:0-11232 GCA_034783895.1 Geukensia demissa | reverse complement strand
ATTGATTGCATACTAAAAACCTATTTTAGAACTGACATATCGTTGTTTATAAGTGTATTCTTTATAATTGATATAACGGTAATGTTACCATCGTGTCCCGTGTTTGGAGAATGCCATGCTTTCAGCACTTTAAAGATCCCTTTGCAACAACTTGTAATGAATGGTCCGTAGCTGACCAGTTGCTTAGGCTAAATTTCCCGCCCCTACCCAAACAGTCCCAATTTGACATTCTGTGGCTATTAAATTCCCTAACCCCCATTTACCCCCTTATAATTTAGTGTTTTAAAACTTGTCCTCGTCCTGAATATGAATGAAATTTTTGCAGTTGGACGTTAAACAACAATCAATCAATCAATATAATTGATATATCTCATCATTTGATTTACCAAACCAATACAGTAAGCATGTTGGAATGGACAGGGACATCTTCTATTAGTGATATAAAATTCATGTTAATTGTACAAGAAGAGACGAAAATGAAAATTATTATAACGGGAAACAGTTCCCGGTAGCCTTATTTAATACACAAAACAACCTGCACAATTGTTACCTCATGGATAAATCTTACTCGTAGTTAAACTATAGGGAAAACAAGAAAAACAAAGAACTTTTACCTGGAGCTAAAATTATTGTTATAAATATTAAACAACTGAACCTGAATAATAACTGTTGGTTTATTGTTAGCCCAGTGGCCAACAATTGAATGATTAATGAACGATGCATTAATGTTTTGTGTTTATATAATGTAAATAAGATGAGATCAATGGTTGATAATGTATTTAAAAATAACTATAAAACATCGACATGAAAATACACAAGGTATTTTTACTGAATGGTGAAAAGCGAAGGTCGATATACGTTTCACAAAAGATGCAGATTCATAAAGCTGTATTTACAGAACATATCAAAAAGGAGTGGTGGGGTGTCCAAAAATACTTTTAAAATATGTAATTGCAGTTATTGAATTTAATTTATTCCATCATCGACGAATATTTAACAATTGTTTTGTGATGATGTACTTTATGCTATTTGGAAGGTTGTTTCATAGCCAATTACACCACATCTATATAATGAAGAAGCCATATTAGATTTCGTTTGTTTGTTTGGTTGGGGTTTAACGCCACTTTCAACAATATTTCAGTCATTTCGTGGCGGTCAGTTTTTCTGGTGGAGGAAGCCGGATTACCTGGAAAGAACCACAGACCTTGAGCAGGTAACTGACAAACCTTATCACGTGCGAAGCGAGATAGACTAAACTCGTTTTTTGTATGGCACAAAGTCAGGCGAAAAGCTACAATGATCTGTACAAGTAAAAATTTTAATCAACTATCTAGACCTCTCGGCCACCCATGTCGCTATTTGATTTCAAATGACATTACATTGTTTTGTAAAAAAAAACAAATTACCTGCATGAGGCATATGTTATAGTTGTAAAAACAGAGCCCCACCATGGTTTCAGCAGGTAGCATTTGCCTCCGTTAAACCAGTACGTCCTGTAAGCAGGCCATTGTCTAAAATCTGATTGGCAGAGAGATGCTGAGGTTATTCTGGAATGTAAATGAAATCAGTTGTAAAAGTTTTTTTGGAATTTTGTTTTGTCCATTTAAAGTCAATATTATTCCAAAACGGAAACTGTTGTTATAGTAATAAATAACGAAATGACGTTGTCTGCCATCATCCTGTTGCATTATACTCCAAGGCAGAAACGGGTGAATATTTTGAGGTCACTCTTCCTGCGTTTATTGGCTATACCATTTGAAAGATAGTTTTACTAGACCATAAAACTTTACAAGGGAAGATTTCAATCTTGATTGGATGTAACCTTTGTTGTAGTAATCTATGCGTCAACAGCAATGTTCTCTGCAGAAGATCTAGGTATTTGAAACAGCAAAAGAGTATCGAATCAACTGCGAAACATAAAGCACAGCAAAGGAAGTAGGAATATTGTCACATAAATATGGGAAGTTTACAATTATAGGAAAAATCATCCCGATTGTCGTAAATATTAGAAACAAGTTTTTTCTCTTTCTTCTGGTCAATTTCGAGGAATAAATATGGGTATTAGAGCGCAAGTTAATTGATTTTCCTTAAGATTCTTTAAGATCACAATGTTAATAATGTAGTAGTTAACTTCAATCTGCTCTAAACTGAATTGTAGACCCTTGTGAGGATAATCGCTTTTTTCAGCAGTCGATAAACCATTTGTAAAACTTAATTGTATTGCCAGAATGAAAGATGCGAAAATGCATATATACTCACGGTGCAATTATAACAGGATCGGTCGGTTTAATTGCAAGAAGGGTTTCAACATTCATACTATCAATATCAAGTGCCCTCTTCTGGTCATCAGCCATGCCTGCTTTTGCCTTTTCTATTTCTGACCTGAAATAATTATAATGTGATTTCTTATATTCTAATCAGAAAAGAATACAGTAAAAAATATAGTTTGATTGATGAAAAAGTTTTAATGTTAAAATCCTTGTTTAATTACTACGTAGTATTTTTTATTTGTTAACATCCATAAATTGAAAGCGAACACAAGTTTGAGCAACTAAAGAAATTATCATATTTTGCGCATGTAACATCTTACTTACTCGTCTGGGTATTCATCATCCGAGTTATTTTCAAACCCTTCTGTGGGATCATCATTAATGGAAGGATCACAGAGATCTTGACAGGAGAAGTAAGACAACAAACCCAGTAAAATCTAAAATGAAAGAATTATTTTTTCGAATATAAATAAATTAAAAAATTGGCAACAAAAATGAATATCATAATTGACCGTTTCAGAAATACAACGGAATTCTGGGAACGTCATTGTTCTGGTTGATTCTCATTGGTCAAGACGTCATTTACGAGGACGCTGAGATTTTACAATGCGTTTTACGAGGACGGAAGTTGAATTTCTGAATCGGTCCATTAACAAACCAATAAAACAAGTTTATACAGGTTTTTGATTTAAACATCATATTTTGATAACACAATAAATAAGTAAAATATAAAAATGTCCCTTCAAAGTTGTGTTGTTTGTGTTAAAAATGTCTTTTAATGCAAAATACATTTTGTAAAAATTTTTAAAAGATTGCCTACCAGTGCTTTTATCATTTTACGTGATGCCATCTTCATTTCAGTCAGCGTTTGAATATCATCAATTGCGGACCGTGCGTTATTTATAGCATGTGCAACATTTTCATTGGGCTTTAAACGACCAATCAATATTCTGTAAATCCTTATTTACGTTATTTACGTTTTTGATTATAATCAACAATAAAAAGCTTCAACATACGTGTAGACAATCCATGCTTGACTTTAAATATTTTTTTATGAAACATTTGAAAATGTTAATAACATCTACATTAGTTAAATTAACTTTCGTAAATTGACTTATTGAATCATCTTTCAACTAGAACATAATAATAGAAACTGTTCATTTCAACAAAGTAACAAAACAGACACTTGAAAGGTATTATAGGCCTTTATGTTTTTAAGTACCACTCCACCTTAAATAATGCAAATTCAACGAAATATCCGAAAAAGGCAAAAAAAAATTATTTTCAATATTTTATTTATTTTAAGTACAAATTTATTTATTTTTGCCCAACTGTATGTTTACAGGAGATGACCTGACACATTAACATTTCACTATGTTGTACAATGGATTACGAATAAAAGCAATCTGTACTTTATCCAATTAATTTTCTTGATTTGATTAAATCAAGAGTTATCCCCTTGTTTGATGTTTTGCAGTTTATATCTCCCATGAACAGGTTAAGACAGCAAAATGATCATCAGGTTATCATTTTTTTATTCTTCTGATGGACGGTTGCTGTTCATCTGAAAATGTGTGATATCTACTTTCTTCTTGAAAAGATTGACGTGTATATCAAACAATATCATTATTAAATTTTCATTGATCTCACTCTGACGACATCATTTGTCAATAAATGTTAATTTTTTACACATTGAAAACTAGTTTTATGAATAGGATTTAGGTCCTAATATGAAAAAAAACAAAGGGTAAATATCAGATATATAATGCGCTCCGATCACGAGAAAAACAGACGGAATTTCCAAATCTAGAGGTCTCCACAAAGCCTTCAACAAAGTTGGAAAGGGTCTTAATCGCCCAAAATGAAAATACATAAAATAATACTTTTTTACCTGAATATTATCAAAAATGCAAATTTAACAAAAGATTAAACACAAAGCCAACCTATTACCACATGCAAAATTGAATAATGACATACACTTGAATATTTCCTTTGAGATAACAGTATGCAAATTGAACATATAAATGAAGAAAAGTAGATTTCTTTATCAAATTGTCTTACAATTATCAATACAAAATTGTTGATATGGATTTGCGTTTGTATTTGTTGCTAGGACTAAACGCGGCTTTTTTCACATTCAGGTTGCTAGGACTTTATGTGGGTTTATTTCTGTAATGAGATTTTTACCAACACGATAACAAATACATGATAGATAATAAAGGACTGTTAGCAGCAATATATCTGTATTTAAATCCCCCGAGGGCGGCCGCGGTATAGAATTAGACCGTTCGGTTTCTCCGCCAGCATGTAGAATCCCTGCTAAAGGGGCGTCTATTGGTTGGGCGTGATGTTTAAATTCTCAAGACGTCTCGGACGGGAACGTTACCACCGTGCCCCGTGTTCTCTCAGCACGTTAAGGATCCCTTTGCAACAGCTTGTTACGAGCGATCCGTAGGTGACCAGTTGTTTAGGCAAAATTTCCCGCCCCTGACCAAACAGTCCCAATTTAGCATCCTGTGAATATTAAATTTCCCTCCCGAAACCCAAGTTAGCCTCTTTTATGATTTCTAATTTGATAACTGGTTCTCGTCCTAAATATGAATGGAATTTTTGCCTCTGGAGTTAAACAAAAATCAATTATTCAGTAGTTTGATGAAAGAATATGGGATTTATACCAGAAAAACATGATTACACATCTAAGGAACTTGTTTCAACTTTCCGGTGGTGTGATACCTATTTTGCCGTATGTCTTATGGACTTGTAATTGTGTTATATACTTTATTTAACAAATTTTCAAAAGCCAAATTTAACTGCTGACAAAAGGCTTTTCTGGATTTACCTATATTACACACGATAGGGGCAAAAATCGGATGATCAGTCAAACTTCATGAATGTCAAGCTTTTCTGGAATGCGAATTGCGGGCGTTATAAAATAACATGTGCATTTCCGCCTTTGTATTTATTATAAATTAAAAGAAGGAATTACTCCACGGTGAAAGGTCCAGAATTTGCACTGTGCAAAAAAAGAGTTTTACATAATATTATCTGCCCCTCAACCTCTCTACGGGTATTAAACGTTGATGGTTGGCCATCTTTGTAGGAAGAGCTGTAGTTTGACCTGTAAAGAAAGTAAGTTGAAAAAAATTCGTCCATGTTTTAATTCGAACCCCACTTGCAATACATATCAGAAGAATTACATTTAAAATTCCATTCAGGCGCGCCATTATGCATGTTTGCAGGTTATTTAATCCTAGTCAAATAACTTAATTATTACGCAGCGTTCAGCAGGAAAATTACTGCCATATATGTTCTGACAGGAATAATGCCAATAGAAGCACAAATAGACATAAAAGCCCTTAATTTTTTTAATAACATATGCTATCAAGATGAGCAACCAGTAGAGAAAAGACTAGCCAGAAGATAATTTACAGTTAAATCAATAGATAGTTATAGCTGGTTCATCAATATTAAAAAAAATTTAATAATGTATGAACTTAATGATGCCATATTTTATTTAGACAATCCGTCAAAAAAAGAGGAATGGAATAAATATATCAAAAAGCTTATTAATAAATACTGGGATGATTCGATAGAAAATATGATACCATTATATGAAAATCTCCAATACCTAATCCAAAACTTTATTTGATAAATTTCACGTCAAACAAGTGTGATAACCTGGCTAGTGAATACCTTCGGGGAAATCTTGTTTACCAGACATCGATCAAGTGATTACAAAATAAAGTTTATCGACGTTGAATCAATATGGTGAATTATGATATGATATATGTACAATTCAAGATGTAACCTCTTATAAGTAGCAATAGATCCAAACACAGGACGTCCGAGATCCAATCAAAGAGTACATAAATCCTCAATATCAAAAAGGAAGCCAAATTCAGCGGTAGGGTCAATAAAAATGTACAATACTTTTCGAAGCCTTTCCGTAGTTTCAGTACTTAAGAATTTAAACAAATGTAGCAAATTACTATAAAAAAATATTTGATAAATTTTATATTAGTCTGAAAACTGGGTTGATGAAAGCTGGTAAACAATCATTTGTATAACATTTCTGCCAGTTACAGTAATAATCTGTTCAGTGGCTTCATTCATTGGGTACAATGTTAATTAAGTTGCATCATGACGACCATCTTATATTTCCAATCGGCAAACGACAAGTTTACAACAGGACCGCCTAACAATAATTTATGCAAAGTCACAATTCAACCGGTCCATTGGTCTTTGACAAGAATACCCCAAACATTTGGACCAATTAGAACAAAGAATCCGCTTTAGTGGCCTTGTTGAGTTTTAGGTTATGGACGTCAAATGTTAACGGACGAAGGTTTCGAGAAGACGACGAACGCAAAGTGATGACACCTTCGAGCTAAGTGTTTATATCCAGGGTTTGCAGGGTAGCTGGGTCTATCTTACAGACAAGTTCAATTTGATGGTGGGAGAGAGGATTCGTTGAATAAAACTAGTACCATGATATATCTTAATTAGACCATTGTGGAGAAAAAACAAATATCCTGTCCGATTCTTTGAGATAAAAATCTTTTAATTTCCTTCTCTACGAATTAATCTTTATTGTTCATGCACAATTTGAAATATACGAAAAACATATTTCCTCTAAATTCCCAATGAAAACCAACGCAGGATAAACAGGACAATAGACGCAAAAAATTATGTATTTTGTCTAAAGCTGATGAATGGATACTTTCTGAAACAACTGTACAGCATAATCGAAATCATACGGTTTAATCAAGCACTTTATTGCCGTAACAATTAACTTTTCCATTCATTTAGGGTTGGAAAAAACTTTTAGACGAATTGGAAATAAAATTAAATTCAAAGGATATTTTAATCGCTTGAAATAAGGATCAAACAAAAACCCCCAAAAAGTCATAAAGTATTATCATGCGACCGTATCAAGATGCTTTGTGGTTATTTCCGTTTCTGGTAGTAAAAATGCCAACACATTTTTACATGAAATAAGGAGTGAATTTCTGGTTATTTCAAAGCACATATTCAGAAAACTAAAATAAAACGAGATTCTCAAAACAACAAAACCTTTTTTTCTTTTCCGTTTGTTCCTTGCGTTCTAAAAAGTCATATACAATTGAAATGCCTGAACGGCATCTTCTCTCTCAAAACTATAAAGGTTATGTAGCTACTAATGTTAAGTAGAATTAGCTTATATACGATCCTTCATAAATAAAAAACTAAATCTAGTACAGACCTCTTTTATAGGATGCATTTTTGCACTGTCAGTAAATTAATCCAACTCGGTGGACTACATTCCTGGGGTAATGGTAATGTACAGTAATGCGGAAAATGTTAGTGGAAAATGTAAAGTAATGTGTAATAGGTTTAATTTATTGTAATGGTAATGGTAATGTAATGCATTACATTACAACAAAAAATAGCTGTAATGCACTATTGCTTTCAATTACATTTGAATATATATTTACACATTCAAATCTGTACTGGAGGTAAAATATTCAGACCTGATAGGTGTTCACTTAATGACAATACCTTTCCAACTTTTATGTTGAATACGTGCAACATGTAACTAAATAATAGTATCCGTATGTGCATATACAGGTTAATCAAATCTAGTTTTCATTCAAGATGCCTAAGCTCAATGATGAACATTTTTATGTAAAGTGTGATGTAATGCAGTACATTGGCAAGTGATGCGTAATGTAATGCATTGCCTGCCCCATTGAAGGAACCTGTGGTCCAGTGATTGTCGTTGTTTAATTAATCATTAATTGTTATTTATTCACAAGTTTTGCATTAGATTGGGTCGATTGTTGTGTTTTGTGAATAGTTTCACATTTTGTATTTCGGGGCCTTTTGCAGCTTACGTTATTGTATGGACTCTGGTTCATTGTTGAAGGCCGAAATGGGAGCTGTAGAAGTTTCAAATCTACTGTCATTTGGTCGGTGGCTGTCTCTTGGACAAAAACTAATTTTAGTAATGGTAATGGTAATTTAATGCTCACATTTGCAAAGTAATTGTTATGCAATGCATTACATTTGATGTAATTGACACCCGCCTGGTGGACTAGGATTAATGTATGGTTGAAATGATGTCCGACTTGATACCAATAGTGATTAATAACACAAGAGACCTTAATACCATATACATGCTAAGCATTTTTGTGTTATTTTAGTAAAAGTTCTGGGTTACTCATGTAACTTTTTGTAATTGTGAATTATTTTATCCTGAAATAATCAATGCTAGGTTTGCATTATTCAAATTGCATGTGTATTTTATTGTGCTACACTCTTTGGGATAGATGCGATATGTGGTATTATTAATATTTTTTAGAAACTGATTTGTTAATTCATCGTCACATGATCACCGGTTAAGCACGTATTTTTCAGTAATTACTAAAAATAGGATGACAAATCATGTATTGGCTAAGAGTTGCATTTATAGGTTTGTGGAACACACATTGTCTGCAAATGATTTTAATTGGGTAACTCATTCATAATTTCATTCAAGATTCTATCATGGCGTCACTTCTATTATGACATGACATCCATTATGACGTCATAAGCATTGTGATGTCCGGCAATTGTTTAAATCGTTCAAATCAGTCATCACAGTTGGAAAGCTAACCCGTCGATACCCCGTTATTGCTAAGACCTACCGACAACAATCGAAGGGGGAGATTTCGCACTTTTTCTAGCTTGGTGAAAAGTTCCGCGAAAAAAAAGCAATTAAATAATTGACGTTTTGCGCATTTTTGAAAGATGTCATGTAAGTTTTGTTTGAAATTGTAGTAGAATATTTTTTGTCATTGAATTATATTTTTGTCAGAAGTTATTTATTTCAAATAAGTTTAAATAGAGCTTAACTTTGTCCGACAGATTCCGCCATTTTTCAAACAAACGAAAAACTTTTATGTTTGAGAATTTGACGTTTGCGTATTCAAGCATGAATCTGAATGACTACAACTTTTTGAAAGTTTAAAATCTTAAGTTTGCTTTTCATGCCGTCATTTCAACGTTATGAAACTCAAAACACATCATACTGTCGTGTACCGTTTTGCCTCCATTTTTATGGTGAACAGTGGCAATTTGGTAGGATGTATCGAAGAATTTGCGGTTTTACTTTAAAGAAATCCATCTCAATGCATGCATTTTTTTTATAATTAAGAAATTAATTGTCTCCCAACATTCTCTGAACCCGTTTATTTGTAAGCACAAACGTCATACACAAAATGACAATGTTGAAAAATTGGAGGTCAAAGTCGACGAATCTCGGTCATTTTTAAAAAGACGCCACGTATTGGTCTCATGTGAAAATTATTGTTTTTGTGACATTTAGTGAGTTGACTCGATTTAAAATGCCATGGAAGATCTCGTTAACTAGTTCTGGATATAGTGTTTGAACGTTTAGGGCGTCAATAATGAAAAAAAAAATGCGCATTTGCAAGAAAAGTTCTTCAATTTCTTCCGAGGTTATGTTGAATATCATGAGGTTTTCATTCATTTTAGTTCACGGAAATGCTCGCCCTTCTACAGGTTAGTTTAATGTTGATTTTTATCTTATTGTCAATCTGATTTTAATCCGATTGTCTTATTGCATCATATCAGTACTTTATGTAGTGTATCTACCAACATTTTAGGATTTGTTAAAATACGCTTCGCTCTTGGATAATCTATTGATTGTAAGTTAAAGGAAAATATCCATTTTCAACATGAACCAATGTATATTCATTGGGTTCTAACAACATTCAATCTAAGTTTATGGTATTAACTAAGCAAATTGTCACATAAACTACAGGGCCAGGTCTGACTTTTTGCAATCCTTAACAGTTTTTTAAATTGGAATCAGTTTCTGTAAAACTTATATGAAAAATAGTCACCAAGAAATTTAGATTCAGTACAAAAGGTCCAAAATATAATGAAAAGGAAGTCCATGGAACATAATTTTCTTTATTTACAAAAATAAATTATTTAAGCAGAAAAATATATTGGAGTAGGTGAAATGGAATTGAGTATTCATATTAATTTAATGATCTTCAGTAAAAGAGTAAATTAGTTTAGAAAACATTCAGCTAATGTGTGTTTAGATGTTCATTTCAACGGTCAAGTGACGCCACTGATATCGATAGAATTGCGGTCAAACGGTGACCTGCTTTCCAACTGTCAAGGCTCTGCTCCGCTGGAGCAATTTTTTTCTTTATTTTTGTGCATAATGTTTTTAAAATATAATCTTAAATATATTAGCACTCATTTTTACACTTTTAAACACAATTATATAAATGAAGTTTTATATTTGAATTTCAATTTTATTGCGTTAAATATCTGAAGAATATTCAAAATTTTCAGTAGCAATAAATATTAATATTAATAACAAAATTAAAGCCTTTATATATAGGTCAATAAAAGGATCTATTTACCTCATTGAAAGGCTATCATTGTATATTAGTTTGATTGATCAAATTTAATTTGATAGTTATATAGACAAAGATCAGAATCTATTAGATCCTGTGCTTGAACAAGGAAATCTTAATTAAATATAAAATAATTGTAGGCTGATGTTATTTCCCGTTCTTCTTTTGACTTTATGTTGCATCTTTGACTTGGTCATCTCTAGTCATTGTGTGTTGAAATTAATCATATCGAAATCTGAAAAAACATGAAAAATACCCTTTCCCATATTCCACAAATGACATTTTAGGCGCTATTAAATCCTATTAAAACAAAAAAGATACAAAAAAACTTTGTCTGCATTTTTCAGAACCTACCATAGTTGTTTTGTTTTTAACTGCTTAAATGTACTGTAACCCTACAGAGTGGACGACCTGTACCCAGAAGATTATGAGAATGGAAATTCATTATATTGTGAACTGTTACTGGACTAGTGTTGAACTATAGACAATGTACTTTAATTACAATACATAAATTGCTATTAGACAATAGTTGATAATTCAATAAA
>JARWCS010347337.1:0-11233 GCA_034783895.1 Geukensia demissa | reverse complement strand
ATAGTAAAACATAACAACTACAGCCACTGGACGACAAGTTCCTGGCCCGGTACATGCATAAAAGGTAAGTGACGGTGTTAAAAATAATTGTTAAAACGCACAACCCTCCGTTAAACTGGGAAATGGTTTGAAAATAAACCAATACAAATCTCAAACCTAAACTGCATTGAGGTTGATATTGATACATTAAAACCCAAATAAGATAAAAACTCGAAAAAGTTCTCTCTGTTTTTGACAGCTAGTTCAAAATCCAAAAGCAATAGATAAACAAAATCTTTTTTAAAAAACGTGGACATCAATAATATACTTCAATAGATGGAGTGTTTTAATTATCTTTAAAGAAAACAAGGTCTCGGCAAATTCCAAAATTAAAAGTGTTGACAGAATATAGCACAAATACAAAACAAAAGTGATTTTAAAGTATTGCAGACACCTTTTCACACACAAGACAGTCATCTCAGGTGGTCCGGAAGGGAAGCAGTTCCTGACTTTTTAAAGACGCCCACCGCATTGTCAATTTGTAGATCCGGTATGTTACATTTAAATGTTTTTCAGGGTTAAGGGGATGCTTTGTATCTAATACTACTGATAAGAGGTGACTCTTTAAAATGTACATATAGCATAACAGAATTCAAAATATATATATATTCAACATTGGTAAACTTGTATTGTCAACCGTGAAGCAACATATCCCTTAGCAGTTTCCGTTTGAATTAACGACCCAGCTCTGTCTAGAAAAACGCTATAATGGACGCACGTTCTTGAAAAAAAACGTATGAGCTTGGAGATGTATGTCATACCCCGGGTCAGCTTAAATGTAACTGCCAATGAACAGGATGTTGATCATTGAAATCGTCGTGTTTGGAAAGTTGAAGTGAAGATAATCATCGAATCGCGCATTGCTCAGTGAGAGAACATCATCTATGTAACGGATGCTTAAATCAAAGGTTTAGGCTAATTTTCTTCCTTTTTTCTCTGATAGCTCTTGAAGTCTGTCTCAAACGTTCGACCCAATAAATTGGCGAGGAGAGGAGCACAAATAGTGCCCATCGGATCGCCGATCGTCTGCTAGAAAACTCGTCCACCAAACTGAACAAAGATGTCAATTAATTATTCTAACAACTTTGTAATATTCTCCTCTGTATATTTGTTTTATTTATTTTGTGTTGCGTTGAAGTTATTTTGGTTCTACCAACAACGATGTATTTGTAGTGTCTTCTTCTGTTCTCTTTAAGAATACAACTATGAATTTACCCCTTTGATATCTTCGAATTCTTTTTAGATCTGATTTGAGAAGTATGTGTAGTAACTCTTACGGATAACTCTAACAGACAAGTTTATTCAAACAACAGATTAGTTAAAAATTTCAAGCTTTATTAACAACCTTTCCATAAAAGGTAAGGTTTCATGCCCAAATTAATCAAGTTTCTACTAAAATTATCAAGAGATAAATGGAAAAGAAACCAGATGAGTTTTTGTAGGGTTCGTGTTACTCCAGCGTTAGTTTTCAGTGTTGTGTTTTGTGTTCTATATTTGTCTTTCGTTTCGTTTTGTTGTCCATGGTCTTGTCTGTCTTTCGACTTAACGATTTCTGTCTGCCCCTTTGGTATCTTCGAATTCCCTTTAATTGCCCAGGGTCTTTATAGCTGCTTAGACCAAGACTCAACTTAACTTTGACACATTATTTGCAATAATCAAGATATAAAACACCAACTTTTAGATAGTAATACCAGACGAAATGTACGTGGTACAACGAGTAAAATGCATAGACCAAACAATAGACGAATGAGCGACAATACATGGACTATCAGCTCAGTCAGTAATATCCTTCTTAACCCAAGAAAACAGTAAGCGTCATATATATTGCATAAAATAATAAGGCAGAGCAAATAAAGTAGCATAGTAAAATAAAAGTCCCGAGTAGGTTACCGGAAAATACGAACGGTTTACACATTAAGTGAAGCACCAAATCTTTTCTAAATATTGATAATATTTTCTCTGGTCGTTTGAAAATTTTAAACCTTTCGTCCTAAATCAATGTTTTTAACATTTTAAACGATAAGAACTTATAAGAATCTTCTGAATTTGTGAAACATATCTTACATCTTAAAACAATCCGTTGTTAATCGTATTTCTACAATCTCCAAATTTTATTATCTCACCGCAGAAACTACGATAATCAACGACTATGTAACAATGAAAGTTTTTATATTTCAAGGTTTTACTAATCTAGAAATAATAGTGGTAATATGATTATCTATGAGACAGGCATCCAAAAAGTCCAAATAACAAACAACCCAACATCTGCTACATACCTTAAGACCTTCAGCATGGAAAAAGATCCATACCGTAAGGCAATACGCGAAAGGTCCGACAATAAAATTTGAGGCCTTTCAAATGTAACACTAATTTGCTAATTAATCTTACACTGTAAAACAAGAATATAGAAAAAGGAGATGTGGTATGATTGGCTATAATGAGACATCAATTCAAAACGTGTAAATCCCAAACTTCTACAGAATGACCCCAGGCCTTCATTAATGGACATATATCCACAACCAAAGGCAAGCTCTAAAAGGCACCAAAAATCAAATGTGATGATATTAAAATAACAACTAACGACTAAATAAGTGAAAATTACAAAACAAGAAACACTAAGCTTTGGACATGCACATGAAGTATGTAGCGGGTTTAAACATGTTTGTGAGTATACAACCCTTCTAACTTGGTACAGTGGTTTGACAAAACGACATTAAAACCCAACTTTTAAAACCAACTTTAAATGATTTAATTTTTTAGGTCGATATATAGTACGCAGACAAATAAAACAAGAGACAACAAGATGTACCGACCTTGAAAAAGTACTCGCTGTTTCTGACAATAAGTTCAAAATTCTAACACAGTTGACCACAAACCTGGTTCTCTTTAGCTAAAACATCAATCAAAGCACGTCCGATCAGATTGAGGATTGAGGGTAAATATATCATTAAAAGCCAAAGAAAACAAATTGTTGTGCAAGTGCCAAAATTAAAAAGTATTGACAGCATGTAGAAAAATTTTTTCACAAAATAATGACTGAAATTGATGTAAATAACTGAGCAGAGAGTCAATGTTAATACCAAAGACAATATTTAAAGATATTAAAATAGTGTTATATTGATATCCTTTATCATTAAGTTTATTCAAGTAACTGACAAGTCCCCATGGGTTATCCTTAAATTTAGGAGCTTTATTTACCACATTTTTATAAAAGTTTGGGTGTGATATACTGCGTTCTATCAATTTTATCCAGGTGCAACCAAACTTTAAAAATTATATCTTTACATTTAGAATAGAATTTTGTAAAAGTTTTAACTTATTTATGTTAACGAAATCCTTGACTTAATAATTTGCTTGTAATACAAAGATAACGTTCATTTGAATTTAAAACATTACTGCTTACCCAGGCAAATGGACAAATTTAAAATATTTACACCGTATGAAAGAGGAAAAGGGACTTCCCCAGTGGTTGTCGTTGTTCAATTAGTCATTTATTGTTATATGTTCACCATTTTTGCATAAGATTAGGTCGATTGTCTTGTTTTATGTATACATGTAGTTTCAGAGTTTGTTTTTCGGGGCCTTTTACAGCTTCCGTTATAGTATGGACTCTGGTTTATTGTTGAAGGCCGTAATGGGACCTGTAGAAGACAAAATTCTATTGTCATTTGGTGGATGGCTGCCTCATGGACAATCATCAATCATGCCACATCTCCAATTTTATATCCCCGTAAAGGAAGGGGAAGTTTACAAAAGGGAATAAGAAAACGTCTCTTAGTTTGAATTTTACTTCCTGAAACAGAAACATTTAAAAGCAGAAAAGGACAACTGCTGCTGTTGTGATCAGCTCTATTCAAAATAAGTATTCTTAGGTAAATTGTTTTGAAAAATGTTAAGAAGTCCGGGTTAGAATAATTATCTAGTAACACAAAAAATACACCCACTGACTTACAGATTCTTGGCTTTGGACATGGCATATAAAGGTTAAGGCGGTGTTAAACATAAGCCCAATCTTACCCTATTTTTGGACAGCGGTGTGACAATACGACGTAAAAAACCTTAAAACCCACAAAAATGGATTTAACCCTTGAAGTAGATAAATAGTGCGAAGACAAAAATAAGAATATAACATATCGCAATTTTGACAAATAGTTCAAAATCCAAACACAAATAAGAAAATAAACAGTTCATTCTTATTCAGTATAAAATATTATTATGAATCCTATAAAACAAGACATGTAAGACAAAAATGTAACAAAAAATGACTAAAATAAGCATTTTATGTAAATATGGTAGTTCATGTACAGTATCTTTAAGGCCTGTGTTAACAAACTTCTAAGAAATAGGTCAAGTTGTCAAAACCAACAAGATATTCGTTACAGCTTCCTCGATATTCCATCCTGCTCCTTATCTTTAGATTATTTGCTAACATTTTATCGTCAAAAGTTCATTTAATTTACTTTTATAGAATTCAGAGAACAGTAATAAGCACAGGCGGTATCCAGGAAACGATTCAAACTGCATTGTCATTGCTGTTATCGTCATCATTTCGATATTTGTTGTAATACAAGCACGAAGTAAATAAGATTAAATATAAAATTCGATATCCAAAAATGGTACATACATACGCAAATAATCTGAAATACTCAATATACATCAAGGAACAAATATGTGTATGCTAGAGAAAAATGTTTGTTTCCGTCATCAACATATTTAAGATTTATTCTGTCAGTGAAGAAAACAATACTATAAAAACAAACTGACAATTTGAATTAGTCAAGAACTGCGTTGATTGCTTTCTAATTTACATGACCCCAAAATTAATTTGCCTCATAGTAATTGCAAGACTTTGCCAAGAAACAAGCAACATCCATTCGCCCCATATTGTTTGCAAGATTTACACCATAAACAATATATTGGTATGTAAATATGACTCCACTTTTTTACTGAAAATTGTCGTTCGTTCGGCAACTCAGATTACATTTAAATAAGCAGAGTTAATGCTGAATATCTAAATGTTTAAGTCATGGGTGTTTGTTTTTGTATAAAATGCTTTGTTACATGTACATTTTTTATAATATTCATAAGAGCTGTTTTTTTATGTTTACATGTTTTATTTTAATCGTGGCGATTTAGAACTTTTCACAAGGAGTGGTTCTGAACCCTTGTTGAAATCCTTGTAGAGATTATTGGATTTGTAATTTCTCTCAAGATGGAATGCGGTCTCTACGATATTTATTCCATATATAATCATTTTTACAATCTTAGAAACTGACAAAAAACGACGGATCGGTCACGAATTTAAAGGAAGCCATATCCGTACAATATGGGGTTGGTTTTCTTTTCTTTCCACACATTTCGTGCGTGTTGTGTGGTAAAACATAGCTGATGCTTGAGTACAGAGTAAATTGAATACTAAATAGCGATAACAAGGACAAGTGCAGTAGTACTGGGGAAAGAGAAAATATACTGTGAAAGTATCGGTGTAATGTAAAACATGTAAAATTAGCGGTAATAGAGGGCAGTAACACTGAAGAATAAGTTGTGGTAGCGGATAGTGGAAATTAACTGCACTAGTAACGGTGATTTTGAAAACTGTAAATTTTCAGTGGTGGTGTTACGGAAATAATGTAGCGGAGATATAGGGAAAAAATAGAAATATGAGATCAGGTGTGTGAGACAACAATCCAACACGTATAAATTACAGATCTTGTATCTTGTATCTACAGGTTGACCTAAGGTCTTCAAAAATGGACAAATAGTACACATAGAAATACAACAAATACAATCAAAACGCTTCAAGCTTAATTTAGTGTAAAAGGATAAGTAAAAGAAACTGTATAGATGAAAGTGTTGTTAGTACGAAAGCTATATACTTGCAACGCGCAAAGTATATGCCGCTGTCAAAGCCCATATTACACACCGCAAAAGTTTTCTTATATTCCATGTAATTATGTCAACCCGAACGACAGTGGGTTGACATTGCTATTATTTCGTTTCTAAACATATTTTCGGAGACTTACTGTCTTTGCTTCGTTTCTATTCTTCGTATTCTTATTAATATTATTATAAATCTGTACCCTGAAATTGTCCGACCATTTTGAAGGAGAGCTTAACGGAATGAAACTTTATATTTCATATTTGGTAGTATGGTACATCAGTATCCCTAGTTGTGCAAACAAACACTTTAAGGGGCCCAACTGGCGTAACGTTCAAAACTTTTTACTTAAAAGGCGATGCAGCAGTTCCTAGAAAAAGTTCTTGTTTGTGTGGTACCACAGTGCTACAGGTTACAATAACTTTTATTACAACAAGACGTCCACTTGTCGAATTCGAGGGGTACAAAAGGGAAAATTTTCCATTTGCTGGGTGATTTTTAGACCAATGATATTTCCACAGAATCTAAGAAAGCTGGAAGCATCTTTTTCAATATGGTACAAGAAGTACATGCAACATTTTGTATTCCAAACAAGCGGCACATAAGACACAATGTCAGGGGTTCATAAAGGGTAACTATTTATCAATTTGTTTGCGTTGTATATTAAAACTATTATAACAAGAGGCCAACTTGGTACTTAAATTGAGCCCATATTGGAAGACCAAGCTCAATAAAAATTGGTCAAACGTTGGATACCTAGATGTATTTGTGCTTCGTATGAAAAACATTTTGAAATGGCTCCGTAATATGTAAAAAATAGATTCAATATCACGGTCGTAGCGCAGGTCTTTTAAAAGTGAGGAAAAATTCACACATTAGAAATCTAAACGCTATTTTAACCTAACAAATCAATGATCTCGATGCAAATCACATTGGAGAACAACAATTCATACTTCAAATTTCTTGCTGACAGACGAGAATCTTTATATATTAGATCATCCGCAATATAAATGCAAGTCTAATGGTCCTATTGGTCAATCCAAAATTTCCCTATTTTTCAGTAACCGGAAATGTCAAATTCCTAAAGAACATTCTCCATGCTTAATTGATCTTTGTCTCTATGAACATGTAACATCGCCAGACCACATGGCGTTCTCCTGTAATTTTTTCTCTCTCCTAAGTCTTCAGCCACCTTAAGCCAGAAAAAGACCGTTTACAACATTCAGACGTTACTGGTAGCATTTTCATTATCTCGTCAATATTTGGATATAAAATGGTTTTGTAATTTAAATGTCTCTTGTAGTCACAACGGTCTGGACGACTCTGTCTTTCTTATCCACCTTTCAACTTCACATTTTAGGCCATCTGATCTGATGTGATTAGCAATGGTTCGCTCATGGCATCAGTAATTTCTGTGTAATGTTTTCAACATACATCTGTTTTTCGAGATCCATGGAAATCGTCTCTCCATATCATTTATTACATAAACAAGGAATTTATAATACAAGTTAATTCGCTCATCTTGTTCTTGCGTTGCATTTATGTCAGCGTTCTCTTTGTGAACTTGTTTGCCTACTCGTCTGCGATGCGACAGGTCGATATCTATTGCGTCTACATGTTTTCCGCCCGTTAAAACAATTCATTAATTGTATCTCTGATCTCTTGACCCTTAGAACTTACATAAGAGCTTTTGATTAATCAAAAGCTTCGACCATATTGCAATCTCTTTTTTGAAGAAAGAAGGTTACTCAGGACAAAATGTTCTACTAAAATGGCGCCTAACCACTCAGGGTCCTCTATTTAACGACGATATCCGCTAGCATTAGTTCTAGTATCGGCTGTCCTATTAGTTTAAGTCAGACAGAACAGATTTGGAATTTGCTACCACATAATCACATATGAGAAAGTGTCCACTCTTGCAGTCCATCGTGTTTCACACAGGCGCTTTACTCTTTGATCAAAGCCTTTCTCAAGTAACGTGACATTAGTATCGTTGTGATCGCTTTCTATTCCTTCTAATAAAATTCTGACATCAGGTTCCGAATCAGACGAACAGAATTACAACTATGAGTAATATTTAAGTTTAAATTACAGTTGCTTCATCTTATCCTTGACCATGTAAGTTTTTACGGTTTCGAACACAATTTTCCAAGCTATTCATTAAAGAATCTGCTATATGTTTGGACTATAATTTAAATAGTTCAACAAAGAGGGAGCGAAAGAAAACCGAAGTGCCAGAAAAAAGGGTGAAGTCGAACGAAACCAAAAAAGTCCCTTTTGATTTCCAATTTTTTGTATCTACATCATATCGAATGCAAATTGAAAGTTTCTCTGTAACAAAAACGTCGGTAGTGTCATCGGCCACGATAGCAAAATACAGCTTCAATACATTTTACAAGAATTTTACCACGGATTTCAAGTTCACAACATTGTATTAACTCATTTTGTATAGTTTGAGAAAGTTCGTCACTTTATCGACAAAATCTTTAAGGTAGATCATTACTAAAAGTAATGAGTTGCAGTCGCAAGGAAAGTTTGAAAGATGGACTGGGCCAACGACATTTATCCCCAAACGGTCTGTCGAAAACGCGGGGATAATAAAGGTTTTGGCAAATGCTAATATAAAAATAAAAAAGTAAATAGGACAAGATCTAACAAAATATTGACTTGTAGTAGTTTTAATGTAAGTTATTCAGTAGACAGCCAAAGGTGATTCCGAAGAACACAATATTTAAAGATCTTAAAATAGTGATATGATAATCAATGTTGACAGCTTTGCGTCGTACCTTGTTGAAGGACTAAAAAATAAATCAGCGACATACTTATATTTTGGGGAATTTCTACTGCGAATATACATCAGTAGATTGTGCATTTTCCGTTTCTCGTTGTGACTAATACGGATGATATTTCATTTTTTGACAGATAGAATATTATATAAATCTTTTTAAGTCTCCGACACCAACGCAAAATCTAAATGGGAAAGATCAATTTGTATCAATATGGATATACGGAGCAAATCGTTTAAAATATTATAGAAACAACGATAAACTTGACAAATTAGATAAGAGAGTGATCTTTGGAGTGCCTTTGTTATGATTGGAAATAATTGTATACAGTAATCCATTTATGGTAAAAATTTTGAACATATGATACATCAATTTACAATCTCTTTCTGCTACCAGACTCTCAACTTTAGAAGTTATATTTTCGAAATTAAAAGCTCGGGCGTTGGCGAAAGCTTTTAAATTTGAAAAGTTTGCTATCGAGTGTGGAGAAATATTCCGTAATCGACTATTTGCAGATATTTTCATATGTAAAAATGTCCAAAAATGGCTTTTTAATGTCACCTTTTTAGGACCCCATTTATTGAAAATCGACATATCCACGGTATCGCAGATGATATTTTGTGATTAAAAAACCAACTGTATGCAAAATTTTTAATTTTGTGAAAACTTTACCCACAAGCTAAAGGGGTTTAAAATTTTGTTCGACTAGAAAGAAAATATGCGCGATAAACACAATTGCGGTACGAACAAAAATAGTGTGACCATCCGTAAACAGATCATTGTAAATGTGTTCAATGAAAAAAAAATCTGAAACAAACCAACAATGTTACCTAATTACGTTTTAAGTAACCAAAAATATCACTAGTAATAAAAGCAAATAAAAATAATGACATTCTGGTAAAAAATCATTTGGTTAAGTACAGGCACAGGCAACAACTGTCAAACAAAAATAAATAATTGCTCTAGTTTACAAAGAGCAGTCTCTAAGCTAGCACTGGATAAAACAGAGCCAACTCTCAGCATTTTCACCATTTCTTTGTAGGTTTTATTGAAGACAACTATCGGGACTGCTTAAAGGGTATGTGGAAATAAGAGCAGGTATTGTTCATGAAATGGCCGTGAAGTTAAAAACAAATATGGTGATGGGTTATGTATGTATGAGTGTGGTTTCTACGAACCAGAATGAGTGCGCGGGCTGTAGTTGGGATGTCAGTTTACAGGTTCTGTATTTCTTAGTATGTTTACACCTAGTTATTACATGTATCCCTATTAATTTTATTGCTTTGTAAGTAGGACTTCCAAAGAACATCAGAAACTCTCAGGAGTTAGGGAAAAAACCTACTGTTGGCATTGTCTTGAAATTTTTTTTCTTACAAAGCAATTATAATTTGAACTGTCATATATTCCATATCCATCCTTTTTAAAATCCAGTGTAGAATACCCATGCGAGAGATCAATAGTGCATAGTCCAAAGAGACAAGACAAATTTAAAACAAACTAAAAGAAAAAACGTTAACAAAAGGATAATTGAGGTTTTTCTGCTCTCGAATATGGTTATAACCTAGCTGAGGATCAAGTTTTTAAAAACATCAACAGCTATGTGAAGATATTCATGGATTTTTATGAAACGTGCTCAAAAGCTTCTTTATGATAAAAATATATTATCCTGAGTGAAATTTTGAAAAAAATAAGTTATTTATTTCTGTATTTTGGTAGATAATATAACTTAGTTTTGGTTAACCCTAAAACTAGGGGTTTTTTTTAATTCTTTAGTAGTTTTGTCAAATATTTTTGAATTTTAATAATAGTTATTCAGAACGTTTTTGGCATTTTTGTTCATATTTTGACTGTTGTTTGAGCTACATTAAACACATGCTCAATTTTTTCAATGACGAGAGCAAGTGATACGTGTTTTGATCTCGGACTTCCTATGTTTTGGTTCTAATGCTACTGATTAGAGGTTACTCCTTGAAATGTACATATAGCATATTCACAATATATTTTCAACACTGGTAAACTTGTATTTTATAACTTCTGGCTACTGATCAAAAGTTTGATATCTTCGGAAAAGGTTCTGGCACATTTTCATATTTTTTCTTTTAAATAATTTAATACTGTTTATGTCAAAGTTTTAGGGGCGCAAATGTAATATTTGATTACACAACAATAAGTGGTTGTAAAAATGCTGTGTAATAACCGACTTTTAATTATCATAACTTAAACTTATATATTTGCCATTTATTTCGAAAAATTTAATTATTACAGCAAGAATTTAATATTTTCAATAATTATATGAAATGTTAGAGTGTTTTGTTCAAAATAGATTTGAGCACACAAAAACACCAAGAAGATATTTTAACAAAACATACGACAAGAGAGATGACTTTGATTTTCCGATTGTAAACTTTGTTCATGTCCAGCAATATTCCAGCCGCACCTGCATACAGAGTGTGTATCTCTCAATTGATACGCTACTCCAGGGCTTGTGCTTCCTATCAGGATTTTATTGATAGAGGGTTGCAGCTGACTA
>JARWCS010347326.1:0-11233 GCA_034783895.1 Geukensia demissa | reverse complement strand
TGAAACCACTGGGTCGATACCTCTGCTTGTGGAACATTGGTCCCGAGGGTATTCACCAGACCAGATGTCAGGCTTGTCTGACATGAAATTTATCTTATAATGTTTTACAGAAATTTGCTGCATTTGCTAAAATTCTAAAACACAAAAAATACGGAAAGGCCTTGAAAGTAATTCACTTAATAGAGGTCTGTGTCGTCGGATTTGGATTCCCGTTTCGATTTGTTTGGATTTGAGTGCTTCTTTTGATATATATTAATCTTTGACTTCCTATACAAAATTACCAATGTTAAAGAAATATGGAAAATTAGGTATGCTGTATGTACATTTCAAGAAGTAACCTCTCATCAGTAGCATTAGAACCGAAACATAGTTTCTATATTTATTTAACATTGGTAATTTTGTATTTTAACAATACAAGATTGTGTTTCCGTAATTCTCCGATCGGGATATTGTCGTTTTAGGTTAAATACTGTCTGAAACCCCCAACTGAATAGTGATCACATCAATAAATTTTTTATAAACTGCAATTTGCATTGATAAACATTTTAAGCGGGTTGATAATCCATTTTTTAAACTCGACCGAGAGACGAAAATCTGCATATCATATAAAGAAAAACCTATTAAACATTAGAAACGAAGATCGAAATTCATTTAAACCTACACACTTCCTAGTATATTTCAGAGGTTTTGATAGTTCCTTGTTTCCTGTTATCTATAATTATCATACTTATGTCTGAACAACTAGTTTTTTTTCATTTAATTTACCCTTCTAACCGCCTCATATATTTGGTTAGGCCGAACGAAGATATGCAAACCGCAGACAATAATCACGTTCAGACAAAGCTTCAATCTTTATCTAAATCGACGAAAGCTTTGAATTACAAACTTAATTGTGTTAACAATAAAGCATGGCTGTCTAAAAAAATAATTTAAAACGAAAAACTAAAAGCTGCAATATTGTATTTGAAAACCTTTATTGTATAAAAATAAATAGAAAAATATCACAGACCATTAAAATATCACAGACAATATAAATGCAGTTGTTAAATAATCACATGTGTTACTGACTATCAAAATCAGACAGTTCAAATGCATTTGTTAATGACTATCAAATTATGTTGATAACAGTGGCTTTAAAAAAAAATGATTGTCCAAAAGAAAAGTTTTTCGATTTCAGATGTCTAGATTTATTATGTTTCCTTTTTAAATGGTTTCGTAGTGTTAATTATATATAAAACAAACATATTATTACAGCGGAAAAAATAAAGCAAACTTCTTTACTATATAAAAGTTACTTCAGTGTTTTATTTTATTATCTACATAATTATAAAAAAATGCAAATGATACTTAATTCTGCTTACAAATTTAAGTAGCAAATATAACACAAAATTGTGACTAGTTCAGGATCAGGATTAATTTTTATATGTATATCATTTGTCCAAATGCAATAATTTCATTTCAACATTACTAGGGAACGGGAACGCATGAGTTTTTACCCTGACGTTTGAATCATTTTATGATCGAAAGTCATATAAAATTTATCCAAAAATTGTCGTTAAAAGGGTGTTTTAATACTGATTCTCGCAGAGTCATATTAGATCTCGGTTAACTGAATTTTTCCGTAGGCCATCCGATAAAGCTATTCTCGAAAAAAAATGAATCATCCACAATTCTCGGCCCAATAGGACTAACACCCAACATATAATGCTATTTCGACCTTTTTTTAACCTAATCGAAACTTCAGCGTTTATAACATCTGAAGAAAACATATAATATGGTTTACACTAATATAATTTCACAACACGCAAGATTAGCGTGGTTAAAGATCAGTTCCCCGGAAAATGTTAGATATACAGTAATGTTTACGATATACAAAAAAGGACTAGAGTTAACAAGACACAGGTCAGTTTTGTTAACAAAATAACTCTCAGGTTCTTCAGAAAATTTATAATAGCACGAGCCCATCCCATGAACCCATTCCACGAGCCTATAAATTTAAAAGCCCATGAACCCATCCCATGATCCCATCCAAAAGCCCAACAAATAAAGAGCATATAAACCCTTGGTGTCTTCGAATTCCTTTTAAATCTCATTATTAGATATTAAACTAACACAATTCAATCCTAATGCTTATTTCTGTTTCGTATGATAATTTAACTGATACTTTTATGTTATAATACATATTCTATTTTCTGTTTTAGTTAAATAAAATCAATTTAATGTCTGTGAGGTCACTAATACAACTAATGTTGGCAATTATATTACCTATTGGTCAGAACTCTAACCAAACTTCTCCAATACATGAATACATTCGACTCGTATTTACCATTGTTGAATAAAATTTCCCTTCCTTCATATGTGTCGGGACGTGAATTGAAACCATGCTAGCTTTTCCCTTGGGATACTTTATAACTTTTAACATACACCTTAACAACAGATCTGAAGACTTTGTATGTTTAAAGAGTACATGTATACAATTTTAAAAATGCAGGAAAGGTATACAATACGGTCAATTCATAACTAAACAAATACCTACATGACCTATTAAACTGTGAAATCCCTAAATAAAAAGAGTAATCTAAATGGAGGTAAGTCTAATCACAGAAGTAGGAAATATTTACATTCTATTAAATAGACAAAACCCGTACGTTAAAGAGTACATTTGACACGATCTTGGCGACGACTAGTTAATAAAAAAATCCATATATGTATCCTGTAGAAGTTCGTGATTTACATGGATGTCTCAACAAGAACACATCTGTAGAAGTTCGTGCTTTACATGGATGTCTCAACAAAAACACATCTACTTCCTCAAGATTTTTATCACTCGTCAGTTATCTTTCAGAAAATGGCCGCTGGCATGACTTCGAACTCTTCTATTTCGACTGTCGTTTGTTAGATATGTTGATCGAAACCAAGCTTGACGTGTCAACATACATATATGTATAAATATATGAGTATCATGATGTTAAGTAGTGATGCACCACGAAAACACAAATTACTACCACTGGCCTCACATTCTAAATAAAAAATAGATTCAGATTATTGCTCGATGTAACAATATTAAAGTTATTCCAGTATATATACTATGATTTTAGGTGTATATATATATATATATAAATATATGTATATATGAGAACAATCTGGATTCGCCTAATACATGCTAATGGTCTATAAATAGCGGTTTTTTGTCTTGTTTTGTTATGTTAGTTTGCATTTCAATGCTTCGTCTACCATGTTTGGGTGTCGGACTTCCTATCTTTGCTTCTGGTGCTACTTAGAAGGTGTTACTTCCTGATACTCGTAAAAATCATACAAAACCTATATAAATATATAACCTTAATCATGCAACATTAGTAAATGTGTTTTTTTAAGCTAACACCTTGCAGCAAGTTTCTAAAGTCTACATATCCGGTGCAACTTGCCATTTATCGCTGATTGTTTTTACTAGTCTAGTATTCTAGTATACATGCAATACATGATACGCGACAGTAAATCAATAAATCCTAATTCACAATAGTTAAGGTATTCTTACAAACATGCATCAATAAATAAAAGGATACTGTTTTGTGAGGTTTTATTTTCATGTGGGGGTCAGTAAGGCTTTCTAAGATGAGCAAAATACCAACCACTTTTCGCTATGAACACAAAAATTCATCATCCTCTATTTGTAATTGACATGTATAAAGTATGATAAAGTAAGTCCATATTGAAATACTTATAATATTTCTAGTATTTTAAAATATCCATTTTACAAATTACAATGGGTATCTTCCCACTGTCGTGACTACAAATCCGTTCCTATACCGGTTTTGATTAACAAGGATTTTGACTATTCACCGGATTTGTCTATTGAGTAACACGATGGTTGCCATTAGTAGAGCAGAAGTTGCTTACATGTGTACCCTTCCGGAGCACCTGAAATCACCCTGGTTTTGTAAGGTTTGTGTTACTGCAGCTTTTGTTTTCAGTGCAGTGTTGTGTGTTCTATGTTTGTTTTTCGTTTTATTATGTTGGCCGTGGTCTTGTCTTTTGACTTAACGATTTCTGTCTGCCCTTTGTTATCTTCGAGTTCCTTTTTAAAAAGGCCACTTTGAAAAAATGCAGTTTTTGGTTTACCTGAAAACTTCAGTGATGTCTGTGTGGTGCGACATACTGGCGCGCTTATAATTAATGTACTAATATCGCATTTCCAAATGCATTGGTAGGAACAGTTAAGTTTTCTTCTATCAATCTGGAGCAGAAGCGTTGCATTCTGTGCCGGTACAATTGTTGAGCCAGACACATTAGATATATTTTTAAATACAATATCCGTCCATTCTTCCTCAAAATTAGCCTCATTATTGCCACCTTGGATATATCTTATATTTACAATTTCTTCAAAATCTGTCTTGCATTTCTTGAACAGTTTAATGTAGTAAACCATTCCATATGATTTCAAATTAGCAATTCGACAAGTAACCGACACAGTGTCTGTTTTATCTGTATTATTTAAGACTTCTACTTTTGCTTCAAACTCTTGTATTCCTGGATAGCAATCTGTCGCATCGACTCCTAATAAAAAAGACAAAAATGATTATTTACTTGTTACAAATAAACAATTGATATTTAGGGCATACGGTTTTTTGTCTTGTTCTAGGTATTAATCTATTTCTTTCATGAATAATTATTCAAAGTACATTTATATGTATATTTATCAATAAGTGAAGAAGCAAATTATCTTATTACATTGGTTTGTCCAGTGTAGAATACCCAAAGATACAAGACAAATTTGAAACAAACTAAAAGATAAAACGAAAACAAAAAGAATCAGGGCTTTGAATACACAAACTCCTTTACAAAACAGATGCAACAGGTCCTCCGGAGAATTAAGCATCCCCGGTCTTGCGCTCAGCACCCGTCGTGAAGTCCTAAGGGTGAAACTTGGTCTCAAGTCATGATGTCTAATATGTGACAGTCGCAATATCTATGGACATTTGAATAAGCTAGTCTGGTACAATCGTAAAGTCATGACCCGAAAAATCCTTGGTTATTTATTTCGAGGTCGTGATGATTTCAACTTAACAATGGCAATTGTTAACATTACATACAAACGAATATCGATATGTTGCTTCGACAACGAAAAAAAATGAGCATTAATGGATAAAATTCAGTAGAATAAAAACATACTTCACAACACATTATAACATTGCTATCAACTATAAATCTATTTTATTTCATAATTTCAGCAGACGCTCGTCTTTTATTTACTTTGAAATTAAATTAGCGGCGATATATACACAAAACTTACTTGTTGTGCACAATTTGTATATTCCATATATGTTTTCCCTTTTTATTTTATGAATATGTATCTTCCTCATGCAATCAAACTACTTCATATCCTTTTTAACAATTCGAATGTCTATTATTAATTTCCAAAATTTCTTAGGCTTAAATAAATTCAAATTTATATAAAATACATTATTCGTGAATTTAATAAACGAGTGGGAATACAAACGACGACCATATTAATTAGTTTGCGTAAGACCAACTCTAGCGACTATTTATCTTTGTTTAATGACATTTATCGAAATGAACGACCCTTCATCCTAGGTTTTCTCGCATGTTCCCTCGTCGAAAATGTAAAATAATACAATTGATGGCCTTTAATTAATTAATGATTCTTTTTCCTTAACGGAATTAACAAGATCATCGTCATTGGTTTTCGACTATGGAATGTGATATCAATGTGTTTCAACGTTACAACAAAATAAATTTTCGAATTTCAAAATGATTTTTTATTTGTTTTCCTTTTATTTTTAATCTGTTGCAATAAACATGATTCGATCCCACAAGAACAACGCTCTGTTGAAGTAAGTTTATGAAATTTATGCGGTTGTCGTGTGCCAAAAAACAGCGTAAATTTGATGTTTTGATATGATACTTTACACAGTCTCTTCCAAGAATATTCAGCGAAAGCAGTAGTAGACCAAACCATGATATACTCGTACAAAATTGTCCTACCTATAATATTTTTGTTATTCGTTATTATTTTGTTTTATTCATTTTAGTGAACTTAATTTTTTTGTCATTTTTAGCCGTAGGGGGTCTTAAATGATTTAGGTGGTAATTTGTGAGGAATAATTTAGTTGTCTCTCTGTAGACTAATTTTGGTGAAGGATTGAATAAAACTCGAACAGATTAATTCATATCTATTGCAATATCTAACATATCATTATAACAAAGAGGACAAATATGCTAAACATGATTATGTAACGCCATGTAATTATTTACTTGTGAATTGTGATGTGTTCTTAAAGAAGTCAGTACAATGTTCAAGTAGTTGAATATAGTATTGTTCATTACAGCATACTGACATTCTGGCATTATTGCTTTGGACACCCTTATCCTTAATTTTGCAATTTAACACAATTATAATAATTAAATACATTCTAAACTTGAAGTGTACTTTAATTATATTATTAAACATGATTATGTTGACCTCATTTGAATTCAAAGATACCATAGAAACAGAAAGATCAGCTTCATACCTAGACTTACACATTGAAATTGACAGCAAAGGTGGGTTAAGAACAAAACTTTACGACGAGTGTGATGACTTTGACTTTTCCATTGTAAAATTCCTTTTCGTTAACAGCAACATTCCAGCCGCACCTGTATACGTCGTGTATATTTCTCAGTTGATAATCTACTCCAATTCACGTGCTTCACATCCTGATTTTTTTTGATAGATTATTGCTGCCAACAGGAAGGTTACTTAACCATGGATTTCTCTTGGAAATATGAAAGTCATTTGGGTCGCCTTCCTGATTTGATTGACTGGTAAGAAATATCCATTGATTGTCTAATGAATAACAAAGTTGGTTACACCAGTGGAGCATAGTTGCTTATTATTTCGGATCAACTGAACTCACCATGGTTTTGTAGGGTTCGGTTTAGTTTTCAGTGTATTGTTGTGTGTGCCATGGTCTAATTTGTCTACTCAGACCCTGGTTTTTGTAGGGTTCGTGCTTTCGTTTTCAGTGTAGTGTTGTGTGTACTGTTTATCTTTTATTTCAATTTCCTTGCTATGGTCTTATCCGTCTACTCATTTCACGATTTCTGTCTACCCCTTTTCTATCTTTGAATTGTTTTTCTAGTTTTGAAAATACTTTAATTGACATTGATTAAAGTTTTAATAAATGTAAATGATAAATGGGTTGCTGTAAATCGAGCATTTATTCAATATTTTCTTACTTATAACAAATATGAAAATACTCATCTTATTGGCCGAAATATCCTGTCTCTTTATAAAACAAAATATTTACGTTATTTTTATAGTCAATAATTAAGAAAGATCACGTTTTATTTTACGTTATAAATGCTGGAAATTGAGCAAGCAGGGCATTCCTTATATGGTCCTTTTAATGATTATATTTTTCACAGACATATCTATTGTCTGAAAAAAGCTACAATACGAGCCCCGTGGCGGATAAATATTCTTAATTTCAGCACACGCATAAAGCTCGAACAACATCTCGTTAGAATTAATTTCGAATGATTCGATAGTCAGGATTACTACTGTATATGAAAAAGAGGCCGTGAAATGTCAAAAAATTATCAAACTCTTATTTCTGGGCATGTAAATTGAAGATTTGAATATATTCCTAAAGTTTCATGAGGGTTGTATGTTCGTATTTTTTCTTACACATGTTACATTAAACAATAAAATTCAACATATTTTGCAAAATATGTTGAATTCTTTTGAAAATTGTTCAATAAGTTTAAATGATGGTTAGAATTTGTCTAAAAATTATAAATTAAAAACTCTCTAAATATTCAATTTTATAAGTATATGCAAGCTATTTAATAGTGTTCTTGAATGTTCAAGCTGATAAGTCTAAAAACTTGTGGAAGGAACAAATGATTTCCAAATATACTTTACTGAACAATTTTATGGCCGTTAGAATGATGTTCAAGAATATTAAAGGTATTCTCCTCAGATATGTACATATCATTTTATACTGTTAAAAGTGGTTTAGTTTCTAAAAACAACATTTCTGGGGCTTATGTGGATTTATTTTTTTTTTCTTCGTTCTGATAAAATGAACATAAAGATGATTGTCAGAAAGACGTTAAAGTGTCTCTTTCTTAACTGTGTAGTTTTTGCTAAATTTCAACCTTTAAACAGTAAATAATGATAATGAATAATGAAAGTAGATAATGAAACACTTTATTACCCCATCATTGCGTGCCACATGCACCTATCTATGGCTATTGTATAGCCTAGGTGAGTGATCTTGTCACAAAGAATTAAATTACAACTTATTGAAGACCTAGTAGGGAGTTTTTGATTTTGAGATTTCTGAAGCTTTCTCCTTAAATGTGGTGAAATACCTTTGATATTTACCACATATCTTTCCATTGTTAAATTGAAGACATTTTCTTTGTTTTCTTTGTTCTTTATAATGGAAGTTCTATTCAATATTTATGAACACGAAGCGCTATTCATCATGTCCTTCAATATAACAAAAACCAATATAAGCATACCGTTTAATTAAAAATTACACTTTTAAAGCGTGAAAACAAACTGTGTTTTGTCAAAATAATTTGTGAATCCGCGTGTACGGCATCAACAACGACATCATAAATATATATTCATCTGACCGGATGAAAACTATGGCAGAACTCAGATTATTCGCAAGTGCAGCATGATACGACCGCAGCATGTTTACAAATGTAAGGTTAACAAATGAACCTTTCGGTAAGTCTGGAAACACTATTTTGTTGGACATAATAATGTGCTGGACACAGTATTTTGTTGGACACAATAATGTGCTTCTGCCCCTTTGGTATCTTCGAATTCCTGGACACAGTATACTGCTGGACAGAGTAAAGTGCTGGATACAGTAATATGACTGGATAAGTATTCATTGCCGGTATGGGGAACCATCTATGGGCGATGTTCTATCAGGACTTTTGAATTTGTTCAAAAGGAGAAACATTAGACATTGGCAAGTGCGGTTTCGAATTTGCTTTATTTGCTTTATTGTTAATTCTATTTTTTATGTAATGAAAAGTATCCGAAGATTCTTTAACTTGTATTTCTTGTTGATTTCTGTGTTACCGCTTTAAATGAAACGAGTTTTTACAAATGTTATATTTCTGCATTCTTAAAGCTTTGCTTACTCAACAATATAAATTAAACCATCTGATTCTCTCTGTAACATTTTTAGCGAAACACCGATAATGAATCACTGAACAGCCTCTATTCAAAAACGAATACTATCCAATTCCACCATGTCTTAAAACTTTGGTTAAAAGAGATAATAAATAATAAAATAACGTACCTGTAAAAAATGTATATATTGCTAACAGTACTAGAGGTCGAATAATCATAGTCGTTGAGTTTCCTGTAATCAAGTAACATTTAAATATATAAACCAAATCAATTTGCCTTTAGTAGTTTTTATTAGTATATTTAAATGAATTAAAAGCACCCTCTAATTTTGTACTATTATTATTCATAACCAAAAATAGCATCGTTAAATTATTTTGATTGATCTTTAAAAACAGAAAAATAAACAAGAAACAGATATTTAGTGAAAAGGTTATCTTTCCATAATAATAACTAACTATTATTACATGTTTTGAAGAACATACCTTACAGACTGGCTAAAACGAAACATTTAGTATACAGGAGTTCCATTTGATATTTTAATGAGCATGACGTAATATGACATCACACCTAAAAATACATGTTAAATAGATAATCAGGGAATGACGAAATCATGAATGTATTTATGACTTTTAAACGATAATAGTATTTTAAATATAAAGAATTCGTCAAATTAATAAAAGATTCGTGATTCATTATTCTTTTGTGAAGTAAAAATTGCAAGTCAGAATTCCTCCTCTTTTTTACTGGAATTAAATGCTATTTTGTTCCCTTGTAGAATATCCACCACAAAGTATTTATTCATTTCATTAAAGCACGCTTCAAACAGTTTGCTGACAAATGAAGTTATACTGCTTTCGATGTCCGTAGCTCTGTTCTCCGTAAGTATAAACGTTCGTAGCGCCGTTCTTTGATACACTTTGTCTAAGAAATTAAAAAAAAGAAATTAATCCTAAAATTACATATTTGATGTTTCTGCAGTTTTGAAAATGGATTAAACGTCATACATAAGCCCACCGTTGAAACATTTCTAAGCAAACCCATCGTTTCTGTAGTTCCAATATCACTAGAGTGGTGAGATTGAATCCCGCGCTGTCGTACAAATGTGCTTCATTAGTTGATAAACATAAAACAATACCAGAATGGGGTTTTTGCACCAATCAGAATGCGCGGAGGGGGAAAGGATGCATCACAAAATACAATCTGTGAACGATTTAGTAAAAACAGAATACTGCTTTAGAAGTAGAACAATAATTCATGTCTGTGAATTATACATGTTATAATTCCATTCGCAAAATCCTGGCTATTATTAGTCGGATATTCTCGGAGACTTTAACAGTTACATTTGGGTCAAAATCTGCAAGATTTGTAACTTTTAACGAATGCTTGATGAGATTTGATTAGGTCTACTTGATAATACCGCAGATATTTCCTTTATCATAGCGACTACCTTTACTCTTGTAATTTTTCTTTACATAAAATTTATATTTTGTTATCAAATCTTATTATAAAAATCTTATCTTTACGTTATCTACATGTTAAAGCAAATTTGTCAAATGGTAAAAATTCAAAATCAGAGGAGACAGTAATAGAGCTGATCAACTCATTAATGTCTGACACCTTTATTCTATTTGTAAGTAAGATTTTATGACACCATTTATGTAATTTACTTGTTCAATTTTGTAGGGTTCCCGTTACTACAGATTTTGTTTTCATTGTACTTTTTCAGCTGCAATGTGAACGTAATGTAAACAATGGGTGAATTTTAGTCGTCAATCTTATCGTCAAGCTTTGTTTTTACTGTAAGCGCAGTTCACTTCAGAAATCGGCTTGTTCAATTTAATCATATTTCAAGCTGTTTAAATTGACCCAATCCTAATAAAAATATCAGTCTTACTTAGTCGTAGATAAATTGTAAATAGTTGTGCAAATTTATTCAATGGTTTCTTCAAATTTGGGTTAGATGCATTGTCTATGGGATTTTAGCATGGAGAAGGGAGATAAAATACAAAATTACCAATGTTAAATAAATATGGAAAATTTAGGTATGCTATATGTACATTTCAAGGAGTAACC
>JARWCS010347316.1:0-11234 GCA_034783895.1 Geukensia demissa | reverse complement strand
CATGTATTTCTGTGGACTGTTGATTTCGTGAGCTAGCACGTTAAACATCCGGGTCAGTGTGTCGGTCAATAACAAATCAGGATTTCTCGTCATGAATATGCATGACAGTTTTGCCGCTGAACGTTAAGCAAAATTCAATTAATCAATAAATTACTACCAGTAATTTATGGTAACAACATCCTCAAAAAATGCAAAGATAACATTCATTAAAATCTAAAACATATAGCTACAGGCACGGGAAATCTAACTGGGACATATTTTTTGGCGGATTGTGTAAAAAGATGTTTTTTACGAACTTTTTATTCAACCTTTTATAGGCAATTTTCAAAGAACATGGACAGTGCATTTCAGTACATTTCAACTTTGACTTAAAACACTGTAGCTCAGATGCGCAGAGCGCCAGTATCAAACTGGAGGTCGAGGGTTCAAATCCCTCCAGTGTTGGTCAAGGAAACATGCGCGTAAACCCCACTGTATCTGCATATATATATTAACTGTGTTCTCAAAAAGCAAAAATTTGAAAATATATCACAAGCGATATACATATGTGACAAGCATGTGATTGGGTGACTACAAACTTCACCCAATCATTGCCTATAGCAAAAATCATATCAAACAGACGCTTGTCACACGTATATGAAAAAGTAAGGATGATGACCACAGATTCTCAATAACCAGCACAAAGCAACGAACCATTATGTTTGAGTTACTTATATGACCACATTATTGTCCAGCGCACTTAAATTCACTGTATAAATACCTGGACTGTTGCTTTACTAAAGAATTTTGTTTTTTTTTTGTTTTTTTGTTTTTTTTTTTTACTTTTCCACCATTGACATTTCAATGCTATATGATCTAAAATAAGAGGCAGACACTCGGGTGAACTGTTATCAGGGTCCCTGGCGAATCAAATGGCTGTTACAGGACATTTTTATGTTACACCAACTGAAATTAAAGATCCCTGCTTTTTTGTGGCCCTCGATAGATGTTTTGAAGTCTGTTTAACAAATCGGATTGAATAACCATAAAATTATTCATTGATCTGACATTGTGGTGGAATCCTCTGCGTTGTGTTATCCTTAGATGAACAGCTAGCATGTAACTACTACATAATTTGATTATGTAATCCACTGTCCACTTTTCTTTACAAATACCTAATCTTTTAGTTTAGATATTAGTAGTGAATGGTGTCTTGGTGGTGAAGGGGATAGAAACAAATATTCCTGTCCTTGAAAAGGAAAACATTCTTATTTTGAAATATCTGTTCGTGAAAGATAGAAATAGGTTTTTCATATAGCAATGTTGGAAAGCTTCCCTCCTTGGTCATCACGTTATAAAATTGAAGCAAATACTTCTTGTTCGCAGATAGTTGACATATTGACACTTCGATATAGAAATGAAAAGCTACGGTGATTTTTATCTTTTATTTTTAATTTTCTTCAGCTGCTGCACATAACACGGGGTTTTTTATCACTCGATTGGAAGCTGCATGTTTTATAAATTACAAATTCGATCGTAATGCATTTTAGTCATGGATGGCACTGCAGCTCTTGGGTAATGTTTCTAAACTTGTTTTTGTTATTTTGTCAAACTCAGGCATGACCTCAATGGACAATGTCAAAACTTTCAAGAACCCGTGATAAATGTATACGCTTTCATCTTGAACACTGGTACATTTGAAAACACATTGAAAGTTTTATATGGAATAAACTAATTTGAGGAACTTTGAAATATCTGTTAAAGCCAATGACTCAAACTGTTGAGCTTCTATTTTGATTATTTGTGTTACTGTATTTTTCTTGGACGTCAGAAGAAGTAAATGGACTCAAATTCTGCAATATCATTAGTATATCGTAGGTTCCGATTATGTTGTTCATTTAGGTTCTTCTAATATTCTGACTCCATTTGCATAAATTGTTGTTAATTTAGATAGAGAATAATGCTAGAGAAATGCGTTTTAGACGATGTGAATTAATTCAAACAGATTGACATGGAATGTAAGTAAAAAGTACATCGATTTGTTCTTTTGATTGAATGTATATCGTAGGTCAGATGTCACGTCAATCTCGACAGGTGCACGCTGTAAATGATTTAATGTAAATTAAGAACGATTGACAGCGTAATGTGTTTTATGTAAGTTTCTTTTAACGCGAAATGTAAAGCTTCAAATGAAAAAATATGCTTATTTATGTTCAAATAACACATTGAACAAGAAAAAAAAATGGTGAGAGTTGGTGTTTGCCAAATGCCGGAAAATGATTTGTTCGGAAATTCTGTTGTGATATTTGAAGTATAAGGAATCTCTCAGACGTAAAATCGAATGACACACGACATTGTTTAACATGGGTTCCACACTCTGTCTTAAAAAATCGAAGTTTGTTTAAGGAAATGTCATATTGTTTTCTACCTAAATGAGTTATTGTTTGTACAACAGGCGACCAGAACATAATAGCATATTCTTAAATCACTTTGTATATACCAATTCTTACAGACGATTTTGATTTTCTGTACTTCTTTTACATTTGTACTTTGTGCGTTTAATGCGAGGTTGGAGGTTTTTGTCGGAATATGGCGTCGTTTACTGTTGTCCACTAAGGACTTTAAATGTATACACTGTAGAAAAAGAATCTCGGGAGGTACAATCCCCAAGTGTGATATATATTCAAGGGCAATAAGCTGCTTGGTGATCACACCGGAAGATGGTAACATTTCCTTAGGGAATATAAATGTGCTGCTCGTTGTGTCTCCAGCAGGCAGAACCCTCCTTGCAAGCACAGCCCTCTAATAGTAATCGCACCAAATATTTCTTGGTTCGTCAGCCGAGAAGTAGAATATCTAATAAAGGTGTGTCATCTGATAGAGAAGAACAAGGATTCAAACGTCCAAATCCTCTATGCAAAAAGAGTTAACACAGTTTCAACTACTGGAAATTCTTATCGTCACAACTTTCCTTGCATTAAGCTTTTTCATGATAAAAATAACGTTTAATGCTCAAAGGATGTATGGCTTAAATATACCTCAAATTAAGGAGAATATTGCCTTGTTGTATAAGGTTAGGAGGTAGCAGCTACTATTTAAATAAATCCATGTAAACGAAGACCACTAGTCTAACCCGGATAATCATGTGTATCTACCAAAGTTTTTATTCTCCAGAATGTTCACACGCAGCTGCATATAACCGAAATAAAGACAAACCAACCAATTCAAATTAAATTTTAATTGTTAACACTTTTTTGGTCACCATTGATTGTTACTGTATTATGTATACTCAGAGGTGGATCCAGACTTTTGGAAAGGGGACGGGGCAACTTTTTGTGGACCTTTTGATTCATATTACCCCAAACCTTTTCTTTTTTATCTTTTTGTTTTTCAAAGGGGGGCCCGAGCCCCTATGGACCCCTCCTGGATCTGCCCTTGATTCTATTACTGTCAGAGTGAATAAAATCACTGAAAACAGAACTAAACCTTAAGAAACCGAACAAAACAACACTGAATCTTAAAACTTCTAACCGAATGGACAGATGTCTCGACAGGGTAAGCTTGGTTCAATACGAGCACTCGCTGTGATATCTGTTTTCAAAGCCTAACTCGCAATAAAAAAAACCCGAAAGCTGGATTTTCTGCAACAGTACAGCGAGGAGGGATGGGAGTCATGGAAGCCATGGAAGAAGAATCTGTGCTGACTAGCAAACAGTTCATCAAGTTCTTAAAAAATGTGAAAGGCAAAAAGGGGATAACAAAAAGGCTTTGGGAGCCAATCGGGGAAATCAGGCTTTAATTTAAAAACATTTAAAAAAACGTCCCGTAGGGCATATTGTTTATTATTTAGACTTTTTGTGGGTGTAAAAATCTTTTTGTTTTGGGTATAAAACCTGATCAAATTAATATTTAAGAAAGATACAAATTGAAATTGAAAGAATATAGTTGAATTATGTTCTAGAAATAGCACTGAAGTGCAATATTTATCTATGAAAACATGTCATTTAGAGAACATTTTTTACAGTTTCAAACATGAAAGGGTTAATGGGAATTTTTTTATTCTGTGGAAAATAAAATTTTAAATTAGGGTGAGTTTCGGCAAAAAAGAGAATAGAAACGACTTATAACATAGCATTCGTCATGGGTGAACTTTCGATATATATTGACCTAGGGGACGATCAAATGAATATACATGTATGGAAAAGGGGATGGCAGAATGTTTTTGCGTAAAGATATTCATTTTCATTTTCATGTGAAGTATATGGTTATTTTTTTCTCGCACCAGTGCCCGAGAATATTCTAACGTTATAACAACACGGTTAGAATATTTATTTATTTATTTTCAACTTACTTTGTGTATAAATATTTATTTACACCTTTGAATTGTTGTTTCCAAAATCCAGCTGCCCCTCCCAAAGCCGAAATTCAAATTGTCGTTCATCAAGAAGTGGCAAATGTCGTTTGATGTACAATATAGTATTACATTACACATATATTAATAATATAAACAGATAATAAATTGTACATTTTACTAATATTTTTCACACATTTTTAACTAGTAAAATGTGTGCTAAGAATTTATCAAACAGTGTTTTACTGCTGCATTAGCACTGAAAATACGGAAAGGCCTCGAAAAGAATTGCACTTTGTAGTTGTCCCTGCCGTCGGATTTGATTTACCATTTCGATTTGTTTGGATTTGAGTGCTTCTTTTGCTATGTTTAGATCTTGGACTTCATACGTTTTGGTTCTAATGCTACTGATGATAGGTTTCTACCTGAAATGTAAATATAGAATACCTAAATTCTCCATATTTATTCAACATTGGTAATTTTGTATTTAGAATCTGAAATATAACTACTTTATTTTGTGTAGGATCTGTGCCAAGTTTGAATTTCCATCTTCACTTTGTAATTCTGACAAAATACTATTATTTTCAGTTTTCTTTAAAACATTTGACTCAATTGAATTTTTAGAACAATTTTAGTATTTTAATATTAGATAAAAAGGTTCTATTTTCTCTAATTTCAGAACAAGACATACTTCTAACTTCACACTGAATGCCAGACTAAAAGGTCTCATGTAACAACGTTATCGTTTACTAAGTTCAAGGTGGACACTATCTTAACTCTTTTTCAAAACACAACTGCTATATACGGTGAAAATGCTATCGATTCTCTGTTGTTACATTTGACAAAAGTTTGAGTACTAGGTATTCAAAGCCGATCTTAGCTTCATATTCCGTTAAATGTCCACTTTCAATCACGGGATATCTCTATTTAATAAACTTAAGCACCGCATGAATGGACCTATAAATGTTCTTCCGGTGAAATGAATGTTTGTAAGTCATTGACATTCCTCCGGTTTGACAGGTATCATGCAAGCCTGTGTTTAACATTGACTGAGGTTGTCATGGGCGAACAACTCTGTCAATAAACGGAATGGACAAAATTGAAATAATTTGTTGGCATGAATACTAATGAAAGGATCAGTTTTCAACGAGATTTACCAAACAAAATACAAGTCAAAAGGCTATTGTAGTGGTTTCAAATTTTTACACCTTCAATTATTTCAATTTAAGCCCTTTTGTACCTGCCTTTTACGAGATGTTGTCGTGTTAGTATGAATAAACCCCAAACACTGGACTCGGTTGCATGTGGGCTGTAACATACATGTCTGTATTAACAGTGTCCAATTTTGAGAAAAGTCAATTTGAATAAATGACGAAGAAGACGAACATTTGAACCTATGGAATTTTTCGAAACATAGTTATTTATTTTCGCGATACTAGCACGCGATAATTTTCTTTATTTTTTACAGCACATGCATTTGATCACAGCATATGGGGTCTGAATATTTATTTTCAACTTGCATTGTGCAGGAATATTTATTTTCACCTGCTGCAGCGACAGAATATTTATTTCCAATTTTTTTCTCCTCAAGGAAAATCAAGTGGTCGTCCCCTAAATTGTAAGCATAGGTATTGAGGACAAAGTGCAGAATAAACACATAAAGAAATAGTTAACATAATTATCAAGCTATAGGAAGTAACGGCTTGTACTCAATAAGTTACTGATGAATGATATTAATATGTAATAAGCTATTTATAATAAATTTTACTACAATGCATAGTAAAAAATCTGAAGTGGATAGTGAACGAGTGAGTAGCAAGCAGTACTTATTTTCTAGTAAAATTTGCTTTCTTTACTCTCCATGCACAAATCTGTTTTAGTCGGTTTACGTGTGAAAAAATAACGTATCGCATACTTAAAAATAGACCAAAACATCGCAGTTGTGAAAAATAAATTTGGCAATATGCAATCATTAACGCGTCATCAAAATCGTTCAAAAATGTTTTTTTAAAATTTCGAGGTTTGAGAAATTTTAAGGTTTAACTATCGAGACTGTAGAAATATGATAATCAACGGCTTACAATGTAAGATTCTATATTTTCGGTGTACCCTCCTACGTATTTACGTATTTGTGGTCTCTTGGAATTTAGAAATTAAAGCTGAATCTAGGAATGCTTTTGTATCATAAAAATGTGAAACTGAATGATATAGCTATTGCCCAGAACGTGTTTTGTACATCAATATATCAGCATGAACCAATTTCATATGTAACAGATTATACGCTAACCCGTATAAATCGAACAATCTTTTCTTAAAATTCCATCAACTGTGCAAATTACAACGGGCGGCAAAAGAAACGTTGGTATTAATTCTGTTACACGCACTGTTGTCATACACAGTTGAATTTTCTTAAGATTATGGACATCCATAGTGTGATTTAACCCATTAAAATTTTATTACAAGGATACTATACTGTTACCTTGAGTTTTATATGTAGGATTCTGGTTGTAAAGAAAGTTTGCATGTAATGCACATGGACGTATCAGAATATTGGAACTGCCTACTTATACCCAACTCGCGCGCCCTCATATTAGAATAAAGGAAAAAGTAAGCTATTTTCAATGTAAAACTGATTGGCACAAGGCAAATTTTGACAAATTTTTGTAAAATATTTTGTGAATCCACCTATTACATTCGAATTTATATTTAAGGAAATTGGTTTGTTCACCAATTGCCTTTGAATTTTGAAAAAGTTGCCAGAAATAGCGAGTATTATTCTGGATCCGTACATCTAGTTATCTGGTGGTTTATATGTTTATTTCTTTGTATTCTGTATAGATATCAAGAGTCTAAGCCAATGATGTTGATTTTAAAGGTTTGTTTTATTGTTGTATCATCAAACCACTTCCAGCTTAGGGAAGACTAAACCTCCAAAAACATATAAACCCGACCAGATATCTTATGATCGTCTCGAGTGCGGAAGGTCGTGGGTTTGATATCCGACCAGATATCTTATGATCGTCTCGAGTGCGGAAGGTCGTGGGTTTGATATCCGACCATGCCCAACCAAAGACATTAAAATGGTATTTTTCTTTTCCTTATAATTAACTTTCCGTTTGTTATTGGGACGTGTTTATTCGGTTTTCACGTGTTTGCACTAAAGTTTCTTATTTAAATAATCGCAGCCTACATCTTACTGTTAAACTTATGCAGCAGGGATACAGATATCACAAGTTTTCAAGACTTATAACCGTTACAAAGATTAAATACAGAAATGCGGCCAAGGTCAGTGCTTCTCTCCGGCTTCCCCATCCAGTAAAACTGACCGCCGCGAAATATTGTTGAAAGTAAAACCCCAATCAAACAAACAAAACAGAAATGCAGCTGCATATGCAGGATTTTGAAACGACAGGGATATCAGATCCTACGTTCTATGGAAACATTCCACATAAAGCATACATATTTAAAAATTGTCCATTGAATCGCTCTGTTCCGTTAAACAAACATATTAACAAAGGGTACAGGTTCGACGTTGTAGTTAGAACATTAAAACTTGTTTTTGTTTATGCAGATATTAAAAAAACTTATCGCTTACTTACAGACATGAATGTAAATTTTACAATGCATCCATCTAGTGTTTTCGCACGTGTATTGACAACTCAGCATTAAATCGTCGCACATATTGTGTTCTCGTGTTATGATGCTTGATGTCTTATCTTCAGAATTCCCACTAAGCATGCTTTCAGTAATTGTGAGCATTCATTAGAGAGATACTTCTTTTTGCAAATGTGTTTGTTTACTAAATAATTATAATTCAGGTACTCTCTATTCAGATTTGGTGAATTTGTGATTTTTATAGTTCCTCTGTTACTGCCTTTTTTCTTCGATTTTTTCCTTTGACCACTCATTGGGGATGGGTTGGGATCTCACAAAGAAATTTAACCCCACCACATGCATCATGTGCCTGTCATATTCAGGTCAGGAAATGTGGTTATAGGTTTGGTTTTTTGTTTTGTTAAATGTACATATTTGATAATAGTCGGGTAAGAGGTAAGAACAGCACAACATTTACACGTTTTCTACTTGGCCGATTTAAAGCTTTCCCCAAGAAATGGTATTCCACCATTGTTGAAGGCTTTGTGGCCTCTATATTTGAAAATTCCCTGTGTTTTTCTCGTGGTTGGAGTGCGGTCTTTCTGATATTTACACCATTCTTTTCGTTTTCTGATGCTTCTCCGCTTAACACGCAGCATTCAGGAGTTAGAGTAAAGTCTGTTAGCTCCATAGTCAGATTAATGTGTCTGGTGGAAGTGGCTAGTCTTCCTACGGACTGTTGCGTTCGTGAGTTAGCACATTATAAAGTCCACATCAAGTATCTTTCTAGTACAAAGCAGGGTTTATTCATCACCACAACTTAATATGCTCTCGTCGTGGATATGTGTGAGTATTTTTCGCTGGATGTTAAGCAACATTAATTTATTCGATTAATCATTCTTTTTTGTGCCTGTTCCAAATTAAATAAGTCAGGAACCTGTAGTACAATGGCTTTCGTTGTTTTGAATACGTATGTACAATTTTTGCACTTGCGTGATATTTCTCTTGCTAAAGTTACGTTTATCAATAATCCTATTTCTTGGACGTTACACGTACATTTTGGTATCCACATTTAAGAAATAATTACAACAAAATGCATATTGCAACAACCTAACCTATTAACATACATTTCTTCAAAGACCGTTTTTCCATTAAAACAAAAAAAAATCCATTTAGCGTTTCCACATAGGGAATTCTAGTTCTATGAAATAACACATCAAATAAAATGCTTATGTCAGCGGAAGAGAATTCTAAGAAAGGAATTTAGATCAAGCATTTAAAGAACATTAAAACCCCCTTCTATTCAGAACTCGCCTTGGTTCACATGTTTAATGTATTTTGTTTGTAAAATGAATATGTCCATGCAAGCTTCATTCTACTTGAGTGTTATAAGAAGACATCTGAAATAGAAAGTTCTTTCATCTTTAAAATTGGAGTTTGCAAAATACAAGTTTTAGTAAAATCCAAAGAACGTTAAATAATCCTCCTACATGTATAAATAAATGGGGTTTTGCATGCAACATTGAATCAACTATTGTGAACTACAAATTTGTAATAGAAAAGGCTTGCCACTTACCAAACCGAGTCCTATCTTTATAGTATGTCAAATTTATTTCGATCGAAATACAAAGTACAATCCCCACTATCTGTATACTTAAAACTCGCACCTTTGTTGAAAGCCTTTAATGTCCTTACGTCCTTGAGTTTGTCAAGGGTTTTGTGTAGAAACGATGAGACTTCCCCACAGGTCTCTTGTTGATTTGCAACTCTTCACAGTATATAACGTTTGTATAACGTTTCAGATTTATTGAATGAGTGTTGCTTAGCGCCTAGTGTGCAGTATTACTGCAGCAACATTCAGAAAGAGAACAAGTTAACAAGCAGTTAATCACAAGAGGGCAGAAAAGAGGACTGGGGTAAGGTCGACGGAATTTGTTGCCAGGTCATGCCAAGATGGGACTGTCTTGAAGGGACAGGAAATTTAGCCAGCATGTAGATGTGGTTACAAAAGGACTACCTATACCACATGTTTGAGTGTGGAAAAGGTTTGTAAATTGCTGAGAAAAAATCTTGCTGAGAACGTAGATTTTTTCCAACAAGGGATCGATGTTTACATATTATCCGAGAAACGCTGATCGAGCTCTAAATACACAATTAGACAAAAGCATTAACATTGCTTGTATCTATTTCAGCAATATAGACTGAACTACTTCGGTGGTCTGGTGACAGAGGACACGCCTAGATTGTAAGAGATCGCGCCTTTGATCAACTACCATTCCAAAATGTGTATAACATAAGAAACAAAAGTACTAGTAAGCAGAACTGTCAGTCAAAATCCATGGAAACTGATGTCAGCAGACAGGTGGACATGATGAAAAAATGAAAAATAATAATTTCGTCTAACAGCGAGTACCATTCGTCCGCTGTAGACTGTCGTATGGTAAACAAAGGAACTAAGCTTTAGTTTTTCCTCTACAAAGTCCAGTATAGAATACCCATGCGAGAGATTGAAGACCCGGTGTGTCTTTAACACAATGGAGAAACTCAAGCACAGATGTTGTCACCAATCTCATCAATTGATCTTCAAAGAGTTTTTTTGGCAAATCGAAATGAGCTAAATACGCGGAATAAGGCCACATTCATCAAATGGTGTTTATGAATGACTACATGTACCTTTTAGTCTCCGAGATGCCCGGATTCTCCACTTGCTGTCGCACTGACTTTTTTCATAAAAAACACTTGGCTCCTGGTAAAAAAACGAACAATACTTACAGATTAACCGTAACTTATCTCTATGTATCTTTGAATTTTGCTTTAAAACAAAACAACTCATTTCAATAAAATAAAAAGAGGGTAATTAAAACAATTTGTTTAACAGAACTCAGGGGTAGTTACAAATAGTAGCGTACCAGAGAATCAACATTTCGACATTTCAACCAACAAATGCCACAACTGCAAATAAAATGCCCTCCACAGAAACAAAGAGAGTCATTTTCAGGAACGGTAGCAGGCTAGATCGACTAAAGACAAAGGAACTTTCCAAATCGGCATCACACATTATAATAACTTGCTTACAATTAAACTGCAGTCTAAAATTTAGCCACTTGAAATTACTGGTCCTAATTTGCAAATAAGTTTTTTTTACCAAATAATGGGCTAGTCAGATGATATTAAATACTGTAATCCATTTAAATTCTTTTAGCATTTTGGATAAAATTTTGAAGTAGTGGAATAAAATGATTCCGGACTGTATAGAAAAAACTCCAAAATGATTCCGGACTGTACAGAAAAAACTCCAGAATGATTCCGG
>JARWCS010347294.1:0-11235 GCA_034783895.1 Geukensia demissa | reverse complement strand
TCCACTTTCAGATTTTGAGATTGATTTAAGAGAGAATAACCAAAACGTGAGAGACTCAGTTCATGAAACGTACATTAATATGACAATATGTGTATGATCATGACGTTTCCTGTTTGTTCTGTCAAATGTGAAAGGTTTCATTTCTCTAATCAAGACAAATTCCCTTCCAAATAAAATTCAATCGTACATTTGTGTTATCCTTTATCTGTTACAGCAAGCACTAAATAAGGTAAATTAATGTCATACAGGTAAACTTTCTTTTTTGTTTTACAGGAAAGTCCCGACCTTTACAATACTGGAAGCATCGATAGTATTTGTTTTACCTGTATTGTACCAGGTGTTCCAAAGGTATTTATCTCAACTTGTATGTTTTAACCTGTACTGTACCAGGTGTACCAAAAGTATTTATCTCAACTTGATGTTTTAACCTGTACTGTACCAGAAGTACCAATGTTATTTGTTTGTACCTGTACTGTAACAGGTGTACCAAAGTCTTTGGTTTTCGCCTGTACTGTACCAGGTGTATTAAATGTATTTATTTTAACTTGTATTTTTTATCCTGTACTGTACCGGATGTACCAATGGTATTTGTTTTTACCAATACTGCACGAGATGTGCCAGGGGTATTTTTTTAAACGGACTATACTTCTAGGTTACCAAAGGTTCTGTTTAACCTGTAGTGTACCATTGGTTATTATTTTTAACCTGTAATGTACCAGTTGTATCTGTATTTGTTTAAACCTGGTGCAGATGTATCAAAAGTATTATTGTGCTGTGGCACAATAGAATATTATCTTAGGTGTCATTGACCTGAGTCGGAACTTCCAGGAACCAACAGTGACCAGGAGTTCTAAGGAAGACGTCCATAACAATCGGCTGGCAACTTCAAACTGACTCTTGAGTAAATGGACAAATCCCAGGAATAGTGGATGGTATTTACAAGATAACAATGTGTGCTCACAACATTCTTTTTTATTTTATTCCGCCATGATACTGCCCATGTGGCGTTAAACACTAATAATTCAATCAATCTTGGTTTTATTGGAAAAGAAGCCTCGAGTGGGATAATTTAATAATCCAAATGTTAAAATCCAGTTATGTTACTAAGTAGTTCAAATTTGTTCAGAATGAATATGAAAAAGAATCCATTCAAAATCAACGTATGTACAAAAATTACACACTACCAGTATTAGAAAAAATTATTTAAATCTGTAGTATCAACGAGGTTCTCATTGCAACTACCTCAATGTCTAGATTCTGCAGGTTAGAGATCATTTGTTTAATTCTTTGGACAAAAAGGCTGTTCCGAGCGTTTGTCCCATTTCTTTCAGATATGGAGCATCTGTTTCCAATACCAAATATCATTGATATCTATGTGACAGAATAATATTCTCAGTTTTCAGTTATCAACTAGAACCAGTGGAGACATTCCAAATTTGATGATTGAAATATAGTGCTTACATTCCTTATACTCCACTTCATCTCCAGTAAAACAATGCCAATGTATCTTTCCTAAAGGTAGTAGTACTAGTATATATATGAGAGTCTGTAAGCACTTAGATAGGTTTTAAGTTTTTTTTTATCCGGTCGGCAATGTACAACCGATGAAAGTTTCCTGACTTTTTGTATTGTCGCTAATATCGCGACAACCATTTTAGAACAAAGTCAATAGTCTATGCCTTCTAGGACGGATACCAAAAGTCAGTCGTATTCTATCATCTTTGCTTATTTGATTACTCTGATAACTAGATGGCCAATGACCGGGATGGCCAAATCATACTTTAACTCATACTGGATATCACTATCTTCGTCTGGCCAATCTAATTATTACATGTCAGAGCATCCGACTTGCCTACAAAACACATCTAGATGAAAATATGCATCATGAAAGTTATTGTTTTCAATTCGGATGTGGTTTCTACTTGCAGTGAAACTTCTCTGTGAAGAGATCGTTAAGATCGTCACCTCAAAGAACTGTTCCATTACAACAAAGAAATTCTTTGTTGACTAAATTCCTCAGTTCTTCTAGTGTCGCCAAATTTTATCTATCCACAATCTCTAGAAAACAATCATTCTTCATCTTTATCCAATCTCTCTAAAATATATGGTTATGACAAAGTTGTGGTAAAAACAAAAAATGAGCATACACAACTAAAAATAAATAGCATATCAAGCCCTAAAAACTTATTCCAATAGCAAAGTTTTTCCCATTGTATTTTTACAAAAATATAATTTAAAGTTAAATTAAAATTAAAATGTTTGTATTAAGATCAACATTGTTTCACTGCAATTTCAACTGAGCATGTGCATAAATTAATATATTCTGGTTTAATTTCTTTCTTAAATTTCCAAACATTAGAGAAATATGTGTCATACCTTGGTATTTCTTCTCTAAAAATTTAAATATTAACATTATCTATCCGAATTATATATTTTTTTGTTGTAATCACAAACTTTTTAATTTATTCCAGTTTTTCTTTAAAATAGAAATTGAAAACTCTCAAATGGGGAGGTAATTCTTTCAAATTTTGATTACAAAGAATGCACTATGATTCTGAGTATTTTGTTTGGTACCGCGTAAACCAGAATGGCGGCCCCAAAATTTTATTTTTTCTGAAAGCATATTATGACAGCTATCTTTACAATTTTTATTTCAAATACTATCTGCTGATTTTTTTATTTGCTGAATTGTTTATTTTTCTTATATAAGCTTTGTGAAACAAACAAACTCGAAAACAAGGATGGTGACATATGTATTTGTTTTTATTTTTTGAAATGCATTGATACAGACTACTTTTTAGCAAAGTATGAAAAAAATACTATCTGTGGGAAAATTATATACCGGTAATGATCAACCTTAACGTTAATGTCTCGATTATTGTTGAGTTAACGTTAATTTAATGTTAATTTCATGTTAATTTAACGTTGACACGTTTTGCCTGTGTACAACAAAGTTTTTCCCTGCGTCTGTCATTCCACCAGTAAGGACTACAAAGGTACAAATGAATATCTTAGATATATAAAAACACACAGATTATGTAACACACATTACATTTACAATTTTTAATAAACTTTTTCTTAAACAGAAATTTTGTTAGAAACAAAATCTTCAATATAGAATGGCTTCTTCCTAGCTCTTCTTGTTCAATACTGGCCCAAATCGGAGGACTCCGAGACTAGCTGAACTTTGGCCCCGTCTGATAACAAAAAGTAGCATCTGCATCTACGGCCAAGTTTTCGCATACTGTAAATATCCCTAGGTCGTTAATCAGGCATCTATCAAATTCGACAACAGCAACATTTGTGGAATCCGTGGATTCTGTCCGATTATGAAAGCCGTCATTATTATATGATATCAGAACATCCGACATCCGATTAGGATTGTATGGTGGTAATGGCTCATGGTCATGATGTGTTTGGTTTGATATCAGATATTCCCAACACCAAACCTCAATTCTGAGTGGATGAAAATTCCATTTCATAACAACTTTGATCCGATATTAGAGCATCCAACATTAGATCAGGGTTGGGTTCCTCAGAATTCGAAAATAAAGGAGCCAATCAAAAATCGTCGTTTTGATTGATTTGATCATTCTCTTCCTGTGTCGTCTCTTGTAGAATCTTATTTCGTAACCGAAGTATCCACACTAGAAAATTCCCATCTTTACAGACCTTAAATCTGTCATAGTGAATAACAGATTCTTTTTGACGATCTCGCACTTTGTATAAGACTGGGATGATAACCTCGCTAATTATAAAAGGTTCTTTCCAGGGAGGCTTCAGTTTTGAACTCTGTCCCATTTCGTAGCAGAGTAAATTTTAGCACAACATCCACTACAGCATAGGCTTGGCTATGTTGATATATTATCATGATCCCTCTTTTGTCTCTCTTGTGTTGCTTGCAAGTTTGTGCATTCTTTCCATATTCCATCTCAAATTTCGTACATAATCGGGAGTGTTTTCATCTGTTGAATGCAGTCTTGATGTGCCAATCATCATGTTGATTGGCTGTAAAACCTCTCTACCCGACATCATTTGATTGAGTGTAAACCCTGTTCGCCGGTAAGTAGTTGCCTGGATAGTGCCAGAGATTTGTTGCCAGAATCTATCCAGTCTCCTTGATTTCCATGTAGATAGTACCTTATGGCCTGTAGCACCACTCGATTATATCTCTCTGTCTGGCCATTGGAACAGGGTCTGTAAGGCCTGGTCCCTGGTCCTAGTCTTAGCTATCTGCAGAACTTACCATATGACCATCCATGTTTTTACCTTGTTCTATATATGCAATTACAAAGGGCAACCAAGCCTGGAGAAAAACCAATCCTCCGCTGTTTTTGCTGCATTCTGACTCTGAAAATAACGAAAGGCTGGGAAAAGTATTGCACTATCTATCTTGTAAATCTTTTTTCCGTTCTCCTTGGAACAACCTCCAACTGGAGTGGTATAGTAAAGTTAATTGTTGCTAATCTGTACGAAATAGCTTTAAAACCTCCACCATGTGGACGACATGAATACGGTGCACTATCTAGCATACATCTTATGCATGCTGGATTTATTGGCGTGGTTGATTTCACGGACAGGTACCCAAGTGATTTTTGATCCGTTGAAAAACATGGCTGCCATTACTAAAAATAGAACATAGGAGTCTGACCAAAGATTTTTCGCATTTATCTCAAAAACCGTTAGCTTTAGCCAAATTCTGACATAGGGTAAAAGTGTTCAGCATGATGAAATCTGTCTGGTGAAATTTTTTGGAAATCCCTTATCTCTTATAGGAGTTATGGACCTTTTCAGAGTTTTTTAGCTAATTTTAAAGTTCAACCTCTACCAAAATTTTATACATCATTCCTTCCTGGCAAAGATCAGTGAGGAGTCTCTGTCCGGTGAGCAATGCAGAATCCCAGGAGCCTCTCGTTTACCTCACCTGACCCAATGGGACATGTGTGCCTTACCATTACTTAGCATCCATCATGTTTAAATCTTTTCATCTGATTTGGACCAAACTTGACATTTGGTGGTGCAATACAAGAGGTTTTTACTCTTGGAAAATTAATATGCCTGTTAGTGACAGACATTGCATTCAGAATGACATAAAATTTAAAGCACTTCTTGTCAAAAACTACTTAGCCAAATAAATTGATTTATTTTAGAATGATGACTGTATGGATTCCTACAGAAGTAATGTTTTTGAGCAAGTCAAACATTGAAGGTGGCTACCATTGGCAAACTTAGTTCAACACTGGACCCTACGGGAAAATCACAAAAAGACCTTTTCATCTAGTAAAACTTTGAAAATTGAAACAAAAGTTATCGGGAATGATGTCTACATGTTTTTTTAACAAATAAAAAATATTCTGATTAAATTTAAAACAAGACCACCAGAGCCAATTATGTGTTCTTGTTGGTTGAAAATTTGGATATCTACTTGTCAGAATTCACTGAGCCAATTTTATTGTTATGTTTTAGGAATGTACTTTGGATGGCCCTTCAACTAAACAATTTGCCAATCTTCCATTCAAGATGCCAGTCACAACCTGATTTAGTTTAAGGTTTGACCATATTGGAAAATCTGTTAAAAATCTTTTAATCTGTTTTTTTCTCTGCCCTTCCAATAGCAACTTAACTTGAAAAAAATAGAAAGGAAGCTTTCAGGGTCCATTGGTGGTCTCCTTTAACCATTTTTTTTATTGTTGGCTCTGCCAGAGAAAATGCATACTGCATGTGAGATGTCTTAGTTGAACATAGGACCCTCTGGTTATTACTGTTATCTTGAAAACTTACAAAAGGTACAGAGAAATGATCTGTGTGTTCCTCATGGTCAACCTTGTAGTTGTCTTTAACACTGTCTGTGTCTTCCAGTTTACACCTCAACCATTTCCTCTGAAACCGCTAATCTATTGGATTTAAGCTTGGCAGAAATGTTCCCTTGATGGTTACCTACTAACTTGTGAATAGTTTGCTGATCAGAACAACAACATGATCTCAAGAGCCAGGTTTTGATTGGCTGAAACTGAAAATTTTCTTGTCAGAAAGATTTAATATTATGCAGAAATGATCACTGGATATTAATCTACAAAATTTTTGGGAGTGCCTCTGTAATGTTATGGTTAGCTTGCATGTCTCAAGTGTGTAAGGGCGTGGGTTTGATCCTAAAGACATTAGAATTGGTATTTAAAAGAAAGATTGTGGAAAATATCCAAGAAAGACAAAATCCACAATCACACAATCTGTTCCCTTTAGTTCACTAGATTTAGGGCATGAAAAAGTTCTTAAAAAATTAGTGCCTTGCATTTCCTTTTTAGCTCACCTGGCCTAAAAGGCGATGTGAGCTTTTCTCATCACTTTGCGTCCCTCGTCCGTCCGTCCGTCCGTCCGTCGTCCGTCAACATTTCATATTTTAATCTTCTCCTCTGAAACAACTTGGTCAAATTTGACCAAACTTTGAGGGAATGGTCCTTAGGTGGTCCTCTTCCAAAACTGTGTCCGATGACCCAGACTTTCAAGCAAGATGGCCGTCAGGCTAAAAATAAAAAAAGGGAGGATGAAATTTTTAAAATCTTCTTCTCTGAAACTACTGACCCAATTTCAACCTAACTTTGCAGAATGATCCTTAGGTGGTCCCTTTTCAAAATTGTGTCCAATGACTCCAACCTCTGAACAAGAAGGCCACCAGGCTAAAAACAGAAAAAAGGGGGGATAAATTTAAAATTCTTCTCTTCTGAGACTACTATGCTAATCTTGACCAAACTGAAATGGTTTTTTGATGGTCGCCTTTCAAAATTGAATTGATTGTTTGTTGCTTATTGTCCAGCGGAAAATATTTCATGCAAATTCAGGACGAGAACAAGTTCAACAATTAACAAAATTATTGAAAGTAGGGAGTGGGATGGGACATAACAAGGCAACGTTTTTGGCTGCCACTGGAAAAAGGAGTAATGGGGGTAAGGATAAAAATTTAAGTGTTTTGTATTGTCTTTTTGGAAAACTAAAAAAGGACTTTATGTGCAGTTAATGTGCTATTCTCCAAACACCACAGCTACAATTGTCCATCGCAAGGCTTTCTGTATTAACCTAGCAACCCCCAACAGAGAGCTCTCCCTATCTTTTACCTCGGGATTTAGCTGGGTCAGCTCTGTGGGTCTAGCCCTGGAGACCCCTCCTGTGTCTTGGACCTCACTGTACATGTACCTGTTTGGCTTTTTTCCCTTGTAATCTCTTTTGCCTTTCTTCTTCGGATTCATCAGCAGCTTTTCGAGTTGCCTTTGCCTTTGGTCCCCAATATTTCTCTGGATTAAATTGGTATCTCAGCAATTTCTGTTTTCTTGACTCAGGATTGGCATTGGGGTGAACCTCAAACGATATTTTTGTCTTACATTCTTTCTCCAGTATATTTTTTGTTGTGCTACTCTCTTCTATCCTGCTTGGTCTTACAGGGTGGTCCTTGACCCAACTTCTGATTATATCCTAATCAAATTGAAAATATTTTTTGTTACTCTTTTAAATTATATTCCTGGGGTAGTTCAAACTAAAGTGATCTCTTACAGATTCTCATCCAACCATATTTTTATTCTGGATGTCAAGTTTGCAGTTTTCTTGTTTATTTCTATCTTGTGGATATAATACACTAGTGCACTAAATTCCATCAAGGTAAATACCCTATAATCCATGTCAAAGTTTGTTGGAGCGTGTAAAAAGGTTGTGAAAGAAAAACTGTCTACCGTATTCTTATAAAATACTGTTTATTTTGTAGATTGAAAAAAGTGCAAATAACTTGCAGTAATACTTTTTAGCAATCATGATGTATTTTTAAGCTGCGCCGAGTTTTGAATTCTCTACGGGGATTTTACATTATAAAATTAGCCATATGTTTACCTGAAATGGCTCTTTGCATGCGCTAGCACGAGACTGGGAGTACACATTGTACAACGCTGCATAATAATTAAGTAATTTAACTAGGATTAAATAACCGGAAAAAATGCACAATGGCGCACCTGAATGGAATTTTAAATGCAATTCTTCTGATATGTATCGCAAGCGGTGGTCCAAATAAAAAATGTGCGCAATTTTTACAAGTTACTTTATCTAGGTCAAACTAGAGCGCTCCCGCCAAAAACAACCCTCAACATTAAATCCCCGTAGAGAAATTCAGGGGCAGATAATACTATGCAAAACTCTTTTGCATAGTATAAGTTCAGGACCGTTAACTGTGGGTTATTCTCTCTTTTAATTTATAATGAATACCAAGGCGAAAACGCACATATAATGTAATAAAGCCCGATATTCGCACTCCAGAAAAGCTTGACATAGAGTATAAAAGGTCTGAATTACTTACTTCTTGTTAAAGGCCTAACAGTAACTTCCAGATGAAGAACAGCTGAAGAGCCTTGATCACATACATCTTGAATAATGATTGTATTACATTATGATGTTTTGTCATTATTTTATGCATATAATGATTAAATCCTAAACTTTTGCCTTCTATGATTCAATCAAATTATGCATAATACATTTGTATTTGTTTCCCTTTTCTGTAGGCATCTCAGTATAGCTTTAACTGGGTATTTCTGGAATTCATTAATTACAGGACTTTAAGTGCAGTTTGTGCTGTACATTTGTCATAAGGCTGTAACCACTTAGACTCTTTTGATTGAGGAACATATATACTTAACTCTTATCCTCAAGCACACACCTTTTAATAATTTTGGCTTTTAGATTGCTTGGTTGCTGCTAAATATTTCAGGTTTATACACAACATGAACAAGTTCAATAAGTGAACTATGAACCAGGCGAACATTTCACAAAAAGTCATAAGACTTGCTACAACTTGTACGTCCAGTATGAGGTAAGTTACAAACACTTATAACACTTACAACCCTATGTGTCACTGTCACCAGGAATCTTAAAGGTGTGAATTTTTAGGCCACTGACAAGAATGTCAGTTGGATAGGGTCAGAACATTTAAGTCTTGCAATTGAATTACTCAGTCTGCTAACTGACCACTCAAAACAAGTTGTTAAATTGGTCTTTTAAGGTAACTGGAAAAGTGTTTTCTCTAAATAATATTTCCCAAAGAAAAGTTTAACTTTGAACAGATATCTAATTGCACAATTTCTAAGTCAAATTATCTTAATAGTGTCCCACTTTATTAGTTTATCATAATTTTTATCATTCCTCAAGCAGGTACGTGTATTGTGCAGATGACATAAATTACATGTCAGTGGAAAGTCAATTCTCTGATGTAATTCAACTTTTATAAAAGAAAGTATTTAAAAACAAGATGTTGAGCATATATACAAAATTTCAAGTCGATCCAATAAAGGATGTAGAAGTTCATCCTGACAGGCACGCTGAGTCCATATACTTCCCAAACTTGTTTACAGTAGGTATAAATATGTATACAATATTTGAATGATGGAATAAGGGGGAAGGAAGTCTGATGATCCCTTGATCTTGCAAATACTGTTAAAATATAAGTATTCACAAGAATTTAATTTTAGAGGAACATCTTTCCGCCCTGCTAATTGCAGCTTTAAATTTTCAAGTATATAGAGATATAAACTGACACTTTGTGGATAAGAATTTTTGCTATTAAATCATGTTTGTGAAGACAGCAAAAACTAATACACTGCAAATATTGTTACACTACATGGTTGAAATTTTTCCCTATACATCCGACATAAATCTGAGTTCTATACAGGATTTTCAAATGGTAAAGATGCACTAAAATTCTACTTTTTTGGCCCAAGTCCATGACTCTGGATTTTCTTCTAAGGTAATCAATTTTCAAATCATAACTAAATAATTCAAATTTGATAGAAAACATGTTCCTTAGGACTCCATGACAAACAATATCAAACAGTCTAGGGTACATTTAAATAACTATTTAATCCCCCAACTGCCAGCTACACTTCTGGTCTAATGGAATTTAATCTAAAGACCAACAGTAAACTCAATTCAAATACTATCACAACAACCAAAACATTAATCATGAGAATTTTTAGATATTGAGTGCAGATATTAGATAAACAATAAAATCAATATCTTATATCTAATATTTGAACCTGTAGCAATTTACGACAAATAATCTAAGTGGGGGACATTGAAACTGAGCTGAAAAAGCTGGTAATGTGCATTAATGCACCACTGCAGATGTTACACTTTATTATACATTTGTACTTCTATTTATGGTTAATTAGGAATCATTTCAGAGATTACGTTGCAAAGCACAAAGCTAATTTAGATCTGCCATCTAACATAATTTCCAGAATCAATTTTTGGATACTCCTGGAGAAAATAAGTTCATAAAAGAGCCAAAGATTGTAATTTTAAAATTCCAAAATGATTTCAAAACTGCTTTAAAAATTCTGTTTTAAAAATGAACTGCATGTACTACCTTCTTCTCCCAAAACGATAATAAAGCTTCCCAAAATATTTCAGTCAACTGTAGATAATGAATTTTCTTTGAAAATCTACAACCTAAGACAAAATAAACTTTTTCATAGAGGCATTTTAAGATTAACAACTGTTTTTAAGGCATTTAAAGTAACATTGATTTTAAAACCCAATACTCAATAGAAATTAAATTAACAAGTACCAAAACTGTCGATTTAATAAATAAAAAAAAATTTAAGCAAAATTTATTTGACAAAAAAAATTTACCTCTCGTAATCTTTTTGTGGAAACAGCTGTTTATTAATTTCCTCACACAGTATTCTAAATTCTTCCATTTGACCACAATCCTTCATTTGGCATTCAAAGCAGCTTTTTTCTGCAGGTAAGCCAACATGAAAGGAAGTGTTTGCTTACTGTGATAAAGTCCAGATTGATTATCACCTATCGTATACATGTAGATATACAATTTCTTACATGTATGTATATAGACAGGTGATTGGTAAATTTCAACACGGCAGTCGGGATGGTTAGGTTTCTATACTCAATTTCTAGGCCTTATCAATTTCATTTTCTGTTTTTTACCTGTTATAAATCTAGGAGAATTTTAATACTAATAAAGAAAACAAGTGTGGACACAAAAATATCTCGCCTGTATATGCAGCTTTGACCCTATAAATTTCTGAACGCAATAATTTTCTAATCTAAATATTCAGCAAGTAATACCACCAGGCCATTTAATGAAAAACAAATCAATAGTCAGAAATTGACATGATCAAGAAGGTGAGTTATAGTTGATCAGTTATGAAACTTGACTAAAGTCCATGAACCATGAAAATGAGGTCA